>VTPC01085647.1:0-12576 GCA_011009095.1 Ignelater luminosus | reverse complement strand
TCTAATGATCAAGGCTTATTTTGGTTTTGATTTTTTTGTGTTGAACTGTAATACTTGCTGTTCATCTTCAAAATTTTGGTTGAGCATATGATTCTTGACATAACCCCAGAGGAAAAAAATCTAACGGTGTTAGATCAGGTGATCATGCAGGCCAGGGTACTGAAGAATGCATTAATTTATAGCATAAGAAATCAAAATAACCCCATCATGTTTACATCACTAGAATCGTGACAACAAGAGCTATTCAAAACAATTTTTAATTGGTTTTCCTCCTATTTAAAAAAATAAAGTTGATGATGGTTACTTGAAACTGAAACGTTATACAGGAATTTTGTTAGCGTATTTTAATAGAGAACAAAAAGTGGCAATGGTTTTAGTTTTCCGATATCTCTTCAAATAAAGGAAAAGAAATAATAATAACGAAAATCAAGAAATCTACTTTTTGCTAAATATCTCTGAAACTATCCAAGATATCTAGATTTAGCAAATGCCAACAAAAAGGTCCTATAAATAGCCAAGTTTCATCCTTATCTTGGACACACTGTATAACCAGAAAATGGAGAAAATTCTCTATTTGATAGGATAACAAAAAATGTATCATGCAATTTAATAAGAAAAAAAAGTTTACTACTGCCCCCCTATTGGAAAAATTTGATATCAAACATTTTTCATCTAGTTAATTGTTTTGCATCATTCAATTTTTATTCAGGATTTTCTGCTGTATATTATAGTATTCCAAAAGGTATAGTGCATTTATGACTTACTTGCTACTTAGTTTACAGTAAATTTTATAAGTTCGTCACAGCAGGGTGTTATAAATCTGCTTATTTGTGAAGACCTTTTTTAACATTGACACAGGGTTGTATTGAGATAAGTTTTATTTTCGTAAATACTTTTAAACTAAAATGTTAGAAATATAAATTATTTCAATACAGTCCTTGGTTTACCCAATTGTTTGTGACATGTGCCTTTGCTTGTCATAAACGCACTAGATCTTTTGGAATACTATAACGAAGATACAGGCTTGGTCCTGTTTCTGCCATATACTGTATAGAACAGAAAGATTTATTAATTTTTGCTTTAAATTAAATTAATGTTGTTACAGCATGGATTCAGAAATGCTTGATCATGTATAATCTTCTTTTCATACTTCCTTTTGCCCTATCTGGGCGTCAGAATTCTGTTGTTTAATTGCCATCTCTTTTAGCGTTTTTCCTTTAACTTTTCCTGCTTCTGCCATTTGTTGCATCCATGTTTTTCTTGGTCTTCCTCTTTTTCTTTTCTTTTCATCTTTGACTTCTAGTACTTTCATCACCAATCTGCCATCGTTCATTTTCATTATACAGCGTTCACGATATATAAATGGCTGTGGAAGAATGACAGTTTGAGTATTGTAAACCGGGCTGTTTATCTATTAACTCAGTTTGTAAAATCTTATTGACGCTTAATGTGCTTTAAGGTTATAATTTTATGACAGTTTAACCTCACGCTGTTGTCTTTTCTTTGTAACTCTGTAAATTTAAGGAAAACTTGATTTATTTTTAAAAACAAAACTAATCGGTACTAAACGTTTATGCAAAAAAAAGAAAACACTTCCAACCTAACAAAATGAAAGCATGACCCAGAAACATCGTGAACGGAGTATATATGACTGTACCAATTTAGCGTTCTTTTTGTTACCTTATGTGCTGTTGCTTCCTGGTTTAGTAGGTCTGATATCTTTGTTCTTTATTCTATTTAGATAAGTCTTTCCTGCTATTTTCCTTAGTTGTTTCATCTCTGCTGCTGTTATTGATTTTTCATGTTTACTAGTGGCTACCCAAGATTGGCATCCATATAACAAAGTTGGAATAGTATTTTTTTGAGTACCTGAAGTTTCACTTGTTACCCAATCTCTTTCTTTCCGAATATTGTGTGATTTAAGCTGAAGTAGATTCTAGTGGCTTTCCTTCTTCTGTTAGCATCTCCCAATCTATTTTTAAAATAGTAGTCTGTTTTTTCATGATATTCTTACCTCTATTTTGGTTTTTTTCAGTTGTATTCTGATCTTATTGTACTCATATTTTTCTCCATATTCTCCAATCTCTATCTCTATGCTCTTACTATTCTGTGTGCTGTGTCCATTCTGGTTTCATTCTCATTTTTATATCTTTAAACAGTGGTTTGATTTCTCTTGCATACACAAAGAAGTAATTATACTCTTGGCAACTCTGCCTTCAGCTATGTATGTGTATTTTTCCTGTAGGGTTTGTTCCCAGAAAGTGTTTCTGTTTCTGTTTATAATTTTCCTCTACAGTCCATGCCTCCACTTATATCATCTCCAATTCTGGAGTTCTAGATCCCTGAGGCACTTTTTGAATGACACCCAACATGTGGTTGTCAAGATGTAAACCATTCTGTATGCAATTTGTTGGAGAACCACATGCTGGGTCACATATTTTAAATAGCTATTGAACAAGAGCCATAGATTGGGTCTGCTAGCAAATAACATGTTAATAAAATCAATTTTTTGGAACATTGAACATATTCTAACTGAATCATATTTCTTAAAATCTTAAATGGTCATAAAGAAAATTATATGTAATGTAAGCTGACTCAGTAGAAGATTGTATGAATGAATTCCAAGATGAGTTTTTGATAATTTTTAAATATTATGTTGTATGGCAAATTTAATAATTAAAATATGAATGAGTTTCAGGTAGAGTACTTTGATGATACAAATTTAACAGATAAACGCCCAACAAACATAAATAAAAAGGCCAGATTCTGACCTCATAGTATGCTACCTTTAGTACCCTGTACTGGGACGACACTGGCAAATAGTAATGGGCCTGATCATATACTACTACCAGTACTTATACCTGCGTCTTGCCATAGATGACCCATTACAGTGCCAGTGCAGTGCCAGAGGTTTACACAGGCCCATTAGATGAAGTACACACACATTTTATATTTTACCTTTACAATGCCAGCAGTATACCAGTAATAAAGAAAATGATCCTGCCCGAGGAAAGGATGCTCCCGGCTACATTTTTGATTTTTAAATAAAACTTATTTTAAATTTTTTTAATTTTAGCCATAAGCATCCTTTCTTCGGACAAGCTCACGTATGTCTTTGTTATTTTAAATCATAAATAATACAAGCATATAATTTTATATAATTTATAATAAATATAAACACAAAGATCCTACTGTTTCCCCACAAATAAAAGTTCAAAAGATCGTGCAAGCATTGACCATCATTTTTGTTCTTGTTTGGATTCATCATAGAGGATAATGACAGTCAATACTTGCCTGCTTCATGCTGGTTAGTGATTATATACAAAGCTAATACGACATTAGCAGCATGAAAATACTAAGGTGCCAGCTAATAGTAATGACTCGACATGCCGTTTTTATTCAAAAATTAAATATTTCTAAAATGGGAAATATAGAAAGAATTGTTTTAATTTTTAGTGGGGTTTATATATATAATAAATAAACTTAATATTTGGCTGTTTGCTGGGTGCGCTGCGGTTGTTACAGTTACTATATATGTGGCCAATGGCTGGCTGAGCTAAGGCTTCCAATGCCGGCTTTGTTATGGTTACTAGATATGTTGCCATTGACTTCTGCCAGTATTTATCATGGTTACTATATATGTGGCCATTGACTGGGTGAGCTAAGGGCGCCAGTGCCAGCATTTAGCCATTAATGCCAGAGGAAGACCGTATGCTGGCCGTTATATGCATGTCAGGGTAGAGTGAGGACATGCTTGTCAAACATTTGTCAAAATTTGCATTTTAGGTTAGAGAAATAGATGACACAAAGGAAAACAGAGGCTTAAAATCACAAAACAAAATAGAATCATAAAACAAATATTACACTATATTATAATAGTCTTGATTTTGCAGTAATAAATCAGTTACAATTTATCCAATGAAAACTAAAAAGAAAAATGGTCAGAGAGGCTTCTGCGCTAATCAGAAACGTAAATGTGCAAATCTGTTAGAATTATATTGGAAATCCTTAATAACCTTAACATTATGTCAATGCTAAGTATCCTAGCAAATTAATTTATAAAAAAGGTATGCAAAAATTTGTCTAACTCTCTTGCCCTAATAGACATTATTAAAAAGTATTGTAGGAAATAAGACCCTATGGTTATCAATAAAATTGTGTATGTATAAATTATATTTACATATCTTGCTACCGTTTGAACTGTATTTCCAGTATGTAGAGACCAGAAATGAGACATTTTTTATCTGAATTTTTAAACAATCTCAGAATCGTCTAAAATAGAATAATGAAGTTTGTTGTGTGTGTGTATTATTTAAAAATCATCTTGTCAATTGAAGGGGCAGATGAATAAAGGTGCTATGTGACATTTTTACGTTTTTTGAGATTTTAGTGTGAATAAAGATGTTATGATGTGCTTTAATTACATATGGTATACCTTTTCTAGTCAGTCAAGCGTTAACTAATTCCGGTATAAGATATGAAGTACATAAAGGTGCTATGTAACACAATTTAAAAATGTCACATAGCACCTTTATCCATCCACCCTTTCAATTGTTAATAATAATTTACAGTTTTAAAGACATTGTTTTGTTTTGGGAAACTTAAGATTCCACAGAAAATGCTTAAATATCATTTTAATTATTATAAGTAGCTTATATTCTATTTTAATTGTTCACAACTGTTTTAAAGTTAATTTCCATTTTAGTCTTCTCTAAAATAAATTTAACTAGCTTTTCATGTTTATTCTGTCAGGTTGCTTCCTGTAAGTCTGAACCTCAATGAAGCATCTAAAACAGTGGGGTCATTAAAATTAGTTGTAATAGATTCTTGTATAATTCTTATTTGCAAAAGTTTTAATTTATAAAAAGGTTATTAAAAAATTAAAGAGTTAATAATAATTAAATTATTTCATTTTAATTTACTTTCAGTATAGATGAGGAAAAACTTGAAAATTGATTTTCAAAACTTTCCGCAAGTTAAAATTCCAGAAATAGTACAATAGTCTGTAATTTCCTGTTTAAGTCTGGGTTGTATTATATAGGTTATTTGTGCAGACTAACGGTAAGAATTAATTGGCATTTAAATTTATTCAATAATAATGCATTAACATGAAAGGCAGTGCTTTTCACCAGCTGGTTCTTTTTAATAGCTTGTGCTATTTTAAAAGTTTTTAATTTGTATTATCTTAATTACGATTGGTTCTAATTAATTAAAGAAGTTTGTCCTTTCCTTTCATGCTCCTTAAACAACCAGCTAAATAATCATAAAAACTAATTTATCTATGTTACCTATTGTTTAGTGAGTTAACAGAATTCATTGATGCTTGTTGTGAATGTAATGTTTTTTGTAGGATTAAAAGAATAGAAGGGCTAGAAAATTTGATAAAAATAGAAGTATTGGATCTTCATGGAAATCAAATTGTACATGTGAATGGTTTATCTAGTTTGAACCAATTGAAAGTATTGAATCTGGCTGGAAATCAAATTCGAAGTATTGGTGCCTCTGATTTAAAAGGCTTAGTATCACTTCAAGAATTTAATCTTAGAAGAAATAGACTTAAGAAATTGTTAGGATTTGGTGAAACGCCTAGTCTACAAAAATTATTTTTAAGTAATAATGAATTACAATCGTAAGTATTGTCACTTTTATTTTATTACGAAGAAGCGAGTAGATAAAGTTGTAAGATTGTGCATACCGATAAAAGATTCTGGTATTATATGTAACTTATAATCTCAAGACATCATTATTTGCTCAGCTTAGACCATTGACTGATATTGTGATGTAAAATTACAGTAATTTATTTTCTTCATCACTTACTATGCCATAAATTACCATTTCATTCTTATCATTTCTAATCCTTCAGTAATTAATTTGATAATTTATGCAGTAACCTACCAGCTCACATCAATCACTGGACCCTACATAGTTTCAAATTAAAAGCTAAATTTGAAATATTTTGAGAATGACTTTTTTGTAGAGATGCAATGACTTTTGATAAATTGTTCTTAGATATTTATTAGTAATATCTTGTTTAGCAGAGCATTGACATCTTTAAGTATTAAATTTCTCTAAAATCATTTTTTCTATTACCTTCTGTTTACTTCCATTCTTTGCATTGCCGTTTTATACAGTGCGGGATTAAAGTATGGAATATTAAAAAAAAAGCAAACTCAACATGTTTTTTTAAAAATGCTGAGATAGGTCGATTTTAGTTTTTAAAAATATACATTAATATGTGCAATTCACCTTCCGACTTTCATTTGTTTTTTAATTATGACATAATCACAAACAAATTTAAATGACAATATAGATTTTTAGTAGTGGAATCCGATAGTGATTTTTCTTCCCTTTATATTCTGAGAAAAATCGAGCCGAACACTTAATGTTGATATTATCGTATTTAGTGATTTAGTAGAATATTATTAGTATTCTACAATAAACTACAATAATTATGTCAAGAGCCTTGAAGATTGACAAAATGCCTGTTTGCTAGATTTAAAATTTTTCATTTTGATTATTCAGTATGCTGCAAAGATTGTAAGATAAAAACGAAAGGTACTTCAACAAGCAATTTACGTTCCGTTCATGGTCTAAATTATTTGTTATCTTGGATAATACTAACATTTAATCTAATTTTATGTTGTATTTTAATATCATAATTTAGAATCATTTCCTATTAAATATGATAGTATCACCATTAAATGTTCAGCTCGATTTTTCTCAGAATTTTTGTTATGCAACTTTAGGATTTATTTGCATGATCATAAAGGGAAGAAAAATCACTATCAGGTTCCACTATCAAAAATCTATATTGTCATTTAAATTTTTTTGTGATGACGTGTCATAACTAAAAAACAAATGAAAGTCGGAAGGTGAATCGAACTTATTAATGTGTATTTTTCTTTCTTGTTGAGTTCCATGCTTTAATCCCACACTGTATAGTATTGTAGCAAAATATTGTTTGTTGTTGTTTCAGTGTGGAAGATATGTGCAGCCTAGCAAAAGCTACAAATATCAGAGAAATAGCTATTGACAGCAATCCTATATCACTAGGTGGAGATTGTGTTTCATTTTTGGTTTCATACTTACCACTATTACTAATTCTAAACAATATGCAAATAACTGAACAAGTGCGAAAAGCAGCTATGGCATGGAGAAGAAATAAAGAAAGTTCAAATGCAGCATTCATGGACCTAACAAGCGATGTGTGTTTGAATGTTCGAAGAGAAGAAGTAATTTCTAATGCAAGGACAAACTGGGAGTTGCTTAGATCGCAAACGAAATGCTTAGCTGCCAAAACATCTAATGTTGTAAATGTTTCAAGGAATTTGAAACCAGACTGCGATTTTATATTAACTTCTTTAGCTAAACCCGAATTTAAGAATAGTGTTCCACGTACCAAACAACGTCTGATTAGTAATACAACTAAAGTGCCTGTTTTACCAGATAAAAAATTAAACATTGTTCGAACATCATCACAAGATACTGAGAATTCTCAAAATACATCATCATCGAATGCCTCTAGCAATGAATTTTTTAGACTCCCGCCTATACTAGTTCCTATTATTAATAAAATGGAGCAAAAAGCTGAACCAAGTACCTCAAAAGAGGGTAGTATTAAGTTGTCAGGAAGTCTGTCAAGTATTGGACCAAATGTTGATAGTTCTGTAAGTTCATTATTAAGTAATAGTGAATCAAACGATTCAAATAGTGAATCGACTGAAAGTAGTTCTGATACAGAAGAGAATGAGAAAGTGCCAACTGAAACTGAACTATGCACAGTAAAGACAGAAACTTTACAGGATCAGTAAGTATTAAAACTTATTTTTATTCTAAACAAAACATTTTTAAATTTTTAGAAAAGCAGCAGCAGTGACACCTAATGAAGAACTAAAAATTACCAGTGCAGCATCAAATTGTACAGCAGATACCAGCAGTAATATATCAACAAATACTTCTGCATCTAATGCCACTGCACCAAGTACATCGGAAAGTGATGCGAGTAATACTGGCTCCTTCAAAAATAATAGGCCTATTAAAAGTGCTGTTAATACAAGAACTTCTCATTCAAAAATACGAAGCAGACCTGTAACAGCCAAACCAAAGAAAGATCCTTCCCCTACTGATCAACCAGCTGAAAAGGATCGTGAACAAGGTTAATTTTATCAGTTGAGGTTTTACTTATCTCAATTTCTTTTATTTCAGGTGGAGACTATTTAATAGAAATATGTGGTCGACATTTAAACATTTATGGTCAGGGTGCATTAAGGTTTATAGACAAGCCATGGAGCATGACGAAAGCAAAAGATGTTAATACTGTAAACTTTAATTACGCCAATTTTAATTCGATAACATTAGTCTTAAATAAATTGAAGCAGCGTTTTCCTAATGCAGACAATTTTGTTTTTAAAGATACTAATATACAACACTTTGGTCAGTTAAATGCATTAGCAGAAGTACAAGGATTGTCTTCGTTGGTTATTGATGAAGAAGGAAACCCAATTGTTCAAAAGAAATGGCAGAACTATGCAATTTATCGACTTTCGCATTGGGGTTTACGGTTCATTAATGGAAAAGAGGTGGATTTATGTATGTTATTTGCATTTTCTAATCTTATGTTATTTTGTTCTGCACAGGTAACTGATGAAGATATTCAGGCAGCTAACCAGGAATACCAAAGTTTAAGTGATCTTGTGTTGTGGTCTTTACCTAATGTACTACTTCAACCCTTATTAGTTCGACTACAACTAGATGTTGGTCAGAAGATTACAGAACAAAGCGCAAAAAAGTGGCTTTTATCTGCTGACCCTGCTTTACGAAGTGTTGTAATAAAAGAAGCTTTACAGTGGAAACGAGGACCAGTATCTCAGGTTATTATGGAAATGAACTTTTTTAATTGAATATTTTATGATTATTATTTGTTTGTAGGAAGATGCCCTATTACGACAAAAGGCTAAAGCACATATAGGTGCTATGCTTGGGGAAACATGTAACGCAGTTAACAAGTTACGACGCTTAGATGAACAGTGGCCTGCAATACTCCATGAAACTGTTCGTAATATTTTGTTAGACTATACTCAAATTGATATGTATATGAAGAAGAAATTACAAGAACTGAAATGATATTTTTTAAGTTCCACTGCCATTAAAGCACAGTATTAAAATAAGTACAAAATGGCCTTAATTTGTTAATTTAGGTTATCAATATGTTGAGAGTAAAATAAAGTGTTAAAAATAATGTCGTTGTTTAAGGTATACATTTAATGCACAAAATCTTTCAGAAATATTCTTCCTCTTGATAGAAATATTTCAGTGAAAATACAACTATATTGTTAAACATATAATTACATTTAAATACAGTAAGAACCAAGTTCATGTTAATTTAGATTTTATTGTGTGTTTGTGAACTTAAAATACCTACATCGTATGATACCTATGATAGAGCAATTTCTTTTTTACAAACAAGGCCAGTACTACTATATGAGCAGCCGAAGCATTTTTGTCCAGGGTGACAAATTTTCCAAATTTTACTTTCTGAGCGCATCAAGATTTTAGATTCTCAATCTCTGAATACATACAGTGTAATAGATATGTGTTGTTAAAATAAAAATATTTAGTTAGATATAAATGTTCTAATTAAAATACTTAGCACTGGCCCTGCTTACAAATCTATGCTAAAAGCCTAATCCAGAACATCTCCAACAAATGTTGAATAGAATAGTTTAACTGAAAACTTCAAGACGAAGAAGGAAGAAATAAAAACATTTGTTAGATCCATGTATTCATGAACACAGTGAAGTGTTTTTTTAGGTATCAGACTTATCTTTTTATTTCTTGTTTTCTTCTAAGATGATTTGATTAAGATCAAAACTAATGAGTTATAAGATTTTTAATCCTGTGAAAAATATTTAGTAATTAGATGATTATGCTATAAAAATAATTTTTAACTTGAAAATGACTCATTTGCCAAGCAAACAAGACAAATCTGTTAATTTTTAAATCCTTAACTTCTGCATTCGAGTTTTCTTTCTTATTAATTTACACTAAATTAATTAAAAGTAACATTGGAAATTAAGAAAACAGGAAAGGTAGAAATCTTTTATTCCGAGAAAAAGATCACAACTTGACAACCTAGCACGCATTGGCGACAGTTGTGGTTAGCAACCAATCAGAAATCATTATTTTAAAAATTCCAAGAATGCTATGGAAAAAAACAGATTTTTTTTTACCCATCATGAATTGCGTCTCTTATTTTCTCGCCATGTTTAATTTATAACGTGTATAACTAATGTGCGCCAGATTTTATTGTTATTCTTGTGTATACAATTAATTTAATAGTTTACAAACTGAAACTGAGTTAGTTAATTTTATGGAATTTCATTAATTATCGTTCGAGAATTCTTAATGGAGAAATCTGAATCGTACGGCAGGCAGAAGCTGCAGCGGTACAGCAACAGCAAGACCGCCATGTTTCAAGGTCATAAAAAGAGCGAGAAGGAAGCAAGTTTCTCAAATCAATATGTAGATCTTCATCTAAGGCTATTTTAAAGGTGAATATTAAGCATTTTATTCTTTCTAATCTTTCAAGACAAAATGCAAACATGTCTGGGAAAATGCAGTATGCTTGAATAAGTTCTACACGTTTTGATGATTGATGGTAGGGGTGATAGATTGCATTAAAGCAGATGCTGCTATGTAGTAGGTGTACCTCGTTTTTCACTGACGACGTGTCTCTGACGGTAAAATAAACGTGCCTATCTCTTTCTTATCAATTGCAAACCATTCTTTTCATCTTTTACCAATTAAAGCATTAATTAATGGTTTGTAATTAATAAGAAAAAGACAGATAATTTGTTGTATCCCCAGGGTATGTTTGGTGGTGTTAAATGTATGATGTACCCCCAGATAAATGATATTCATTCTTGTAACCCAGTTATAAGATTTGAATGATACAAACAACCCAAAATGATATTATATCAGGTGCGATATCTAACTATTGATTTTTAACGATGTTGATTGTGAATTACAAACTTGCATTAAGTTTATTAATGATGTTTTTCTATGATACTTTGAGCTGTAGAATTGTCTATTGAAGTTTTATCCGTACCTTTTGAATCACTCTGTATATTTTAAATACAATCTTTAAAATTTTATATGAAACAGACTCCATATATTCTTACTTTTTTTTTTGATGGAGGATTAAATTTCAAGTTCAACAAGACTGTGTTTTAACCAATAACTTTGTATTTTAATTTCTTAGAAGTGAATCAAGATAGGCAAGCAGGTCAAACTCAGAATTGTTGAACTTAATATTCAATCCTTTATCCAAAAAAAATGTAAAAATATACAGGGTGTCCCATTTGAAATCTTTAAGTTGAGCACATTTTCGGTTAAACTGGAAGTTAGATCATAATTGGAATTACACATGTCAAAATCTCTAAATACAAAATTTTGTTTAAATGTATAATGAATAACCTACAGTTCATTTTTTTTCTATTTTTCAAACTAGATGTTTCTAAACATCCAAGCTATTTGTCATCCTGGTTTTTCTAGTTAAAAGCAATCGAGGCTCTAAATAATGTCACTGGCAAGTTGACAGTGTCACCACATCACATGATGCAGGTTATGCATGCAGCGATTGTCAATTATATCCAAAGCCCATTTAAGAAAATTAATATACAGTGTGTTGAAGATAAGGATGCACAGCATGGGGATATTGGAAACGGCAAGAGATACAGCATCAGATAAATGGGATGAATGTTGGCTATTTATAGGACCTTTTTGTTGGCTTTTGCAAAATCTAGATATCTTGGATAGTTTCAGAGATATTTAAAAAAAAGTAGATTTCTCGATTTTTGTTATTATTTTTTCTTTTGTTTATTTGAAGAGATATCGAAAAACTAAAACCACTTTTCCATTGCGACTTTTTGTTCTCTATTAAAATACGCTAACAAAATTCCTGTACAACGTTTCGGTTTCGAGTAACCATCATCAACCTCATTTTTTAAATAGGCGGAAAAACAATTGAAAATTGTTTTGGATACCTCTAGTTGTCATGATTCTAATGATGTAAACATGATGGGGTTATTTTGATTTCTTATGCTATAAATTAATGCATTCTGCAGTACCCTGGCCTGCATGATCACTTGATTTAACACCGTTAGATTTATTTCCTTTGGGGTTATGTCAAGAATCATGTGATCAACCAAAATTTTGAAGATGAACAGCAATTATTACAGTTGGTCACAGCAGAGTTCAACACAAAAAAATCATGTTTACACCATTAGAATCGTGACAACAAGAGGTATCCAAAACAATTAAAAATTGTTTTTCCGCCTATTTAAAAAAATGAGGTTGATGGTGGTTACTCGAAACTGAAACGTTGTACAGGAATTTTGTTAGCGTATTTTAATAGAGAACAAAAAGTGGCAATGGAAAAGTGGTTTTAGTTTTTCGATATCTCTTCAAATAAATAAAAGAAAAAAATAATAACAAAAATCGAAAAATTTATTTTTTTTTAAATATCTCTGAAACTATCCAAGATATCTAGATTTTGCAAACGCCAACAAAAAGGTC
>VTPC01085642.1:0-12504 GCA_011009095.1 Ignelater luminosus | reverse complement strand
AAGCCAGTAAACTTGTTGCATCGATGAGATTATTTATTAATTTATGTAAAAATAATAATTGCTCCTTACGTTTGCGTTCTAATGGCTTGATGTTGAAACTAGAAAAAAGCTCTTTGTGATCTACACTCACTTCGCCCAAGTTAAATCTTAACCTATAGTATGTTAAAAACTTTTTTGAACTTTGTCGCTACGAAAGGAACTATAAGTGGCTCGATAGGTTCGAATGGCCCGGCAGGCATGAACGGTCCTGAACGGCCCGAGAAGTCCGGGTGACCTGATTGATTCGACACGTAGTCCCATAAAGCCCAATGTACATTGAACTGAGAATCTAGCATCAACCTATACTAAATCTAATTAATTACACTGTAGATGTTGATCACCTGCTTTTGTAGCTGCTCTTTGAACACAGGATGACACCAGTGAATATTGTTTAATCTGTGTAAAAACTGAGAAGAAACTACATGGAGATAGCAGCGTGAGTGAATCAGTCAGTGATTCAGATTAATAATGCGCTTAACAGACGCGTGCTGATGTTGACTACTTAGCGGATTCGTTATAAAACCTTGGTGATCCCGCAGTGTGATAACAAGCTTAAAACATGCAGCAAAAACTTTTAAATCACATTCTTAGTACAGACTACTGCTATATCGAACACCTGTGTATGATGAACGGATAAAATTGAAACCGTGGGTGTTCAAGATAGACACTTTTCACTGTAAATTAATTGCCGGTTTGGGTAGCACAGAGCTTGTTATAACTGAAAAAATTGCCTACTTCTTGAACTTGTAGTAAATTCGTCTCAACACTTGGCCTGTTAAAAATTTCTTAAAAGTTAAGACTTTCTTCACTTAAGTAAATCGTAGTATGGGTAACATACTGAGAAATTCTGGAACTGCTGGATTTCACTGAGCTAAGGTTACGTATTTTAATTTTACGTTCATTTACTAACCAAGTTAATTGTATGGTATCCACCTTTCAAATTTTGAAATTGCCGAAATGGCCACAGGTTAAAGATTAAAGCAGTTCAGACATGCTGATGAAATCTAAATCGAAGAATTAAAATACGAACCCTGTTTGTGACCATCACTCAAGTCTTACGCTCTAAAAGCAAGTAGCTTGTAGTTACGTGTGTTTAGGTATCAAAGGAAGGAATTTATTATAGTAAAGTCATTTAGGAATGTTTGTGAAAATGGTGTTAGGCAGGATCTAAACTGTAGGATAGGTAGGAGCCATGTATACAAATTTTCAGTAGAAAATCGTGCCTAAATAGTAATTGTCAAAATATCTACGTATCGATGAAGACCAATTACGGTGCATTAAAAAGCATTTCTAGGGTCATATTTGAAATGTCTGCAGTCGTTTAAGATGCGTTGGTGGTGCACAATTCCAGATTGACACACCATACTAACAATGCAGGTCGAATGACAGTCAGTTAGATTCTCAGTTGGTTTGATCGACTAAAATGGCTGCGTCGTTTTGTAGGGTAGAGCACTGATAATGTGCAACGAGCACCACTAATTTCCTGTTTTAAATAGTTGTATACCATACTTTATTGCGCATTGCTACGAAACAGGATTACCATGCATAGTTAACTGTACGTTTGGACGCACATCTCATTTGGATTGGTTGATTCTCCAGATAAAAAGCTATTCATGAAGTTGGATGGGTGTACAACAACAATGCAATTTCTGTGACTTCAAGAGTAGGGAAGTGGTGGTCAAAAATATCACAGGGGTTAGAGTAGCAGAGATCCTACGAAAAATTTCTGCAGTGATGGATCATATGGAAGAACGGATTTTGAGGCAATTTAATACGAAAGTTCTAACTGGAAAAGTAGGAGGAAGTTAATCTCATTAGGCACGAATGGATATTCGCTTGACCTTTGTGCCAAACTTTGTCGGAAGCTTTCGAAATGTCCAAGAAAATGGCACTGCATTGGAGCGATGTTTGAATCTGTTGGTGATGCATTCCACGACTTGGAACAGTTGGCGTGTGGTTGAACGGATAATACAAAATTCAAACTATTGGTCTTCCAGCAACTGACTATCTTCTACCTTTGTGTTAAAGGCGACGCGACGTAGGATAACGTCTGTAGAAACTTTCTACAAAGTGCACAAGAGACTGGTTGTAAGGTAATTGTGTAAGAATGTCAGATTTTGGACATGTCTGAGAAAAACAATTAGCTACATTAACGTATGTTCATTGAGAAGGAAGGTGATAAAGTCTGAGAATGCATTAAAAACGCTTTCTAAGCCATTAGAGCTTTATAGGATACGGCTTTTAGACCGACATTAGTTATACAATTGATATAATGAGTTCGCGTGCTTCTTCCGCCTTAGTGGGATCATTACATCATGTCGATAGTTTTGCTCTATTAATTTAAGCATTATCAAAGCTGAAGATGTTCAAAATTATCAGCGGAATCTGCTTTCTCATTAGAAAAATTTGTTCGTCATGAAAGGGAGAAAGAAGAAAGTGTTCTTGACTACAACACGGGAAATTTTTCAGAGCGTATTATTTTCGATTTAAAGGGTTATCAAACTTTTGTGTTGTGTCAAGAGGACTATGGATGTTAGTGTTCAGAATGTCAAAAGCAGCTTGCTATTCTTATGCGATTCTAATCTGACGAAACGCTCCATAACGGGATTAAAGACGATAATTAAAAAGCTGGTCAGGAATAAGAGATCAAAGAGATCGTAGATGATACGTCTTCTTTGTCGTCCAGAAGACGAGTTACATAGTTGTGATCAGTCGAGGTCGCTAGCAGAATGAAATTGGTAAAGCAGTCTTTGAGAATAGAAATGTAAGAAAAGTCAGGACCTTTATTTTCGTGGCGGATAAGTTCAAGGGGGCCTGCAACTACTAGGTTGCAATCATCAGCATATTGATTCTGGCTTTTTGGATAGTAAGGCGGTTTTCTCACAAAAAACGTTTGGCAGTTAGGTCCCCAACTAAGATGACAGAGTGTAAATCATGGATGTTCACAGGAAGAAGAGGATTATTAAGAGAGCAGTAGATGGAAGTGAAACAGAGAGATTGAGTATTTTCCTTTCATTGTGGTTTTTGTTCGTATGGTAAGTGTTGAGGCCCAGTATTTCAATTGTTGCCTAACTTTAATTAGAGCTTTACCTCTGTGGATGCAATTGCTGCAAGTTACTTTCACAATTGTGTCTATGGCAACAAGGCATTAATGAAAGTTGAGCAAAGATTGAAATATTAGACCTAAAGTGTTATAAGAATATGGGCAGGGTCTGCCTTCCAAAGAGCCATATTATAAATGCACTGAGAACATGGCTTGTGTTTCTACACCAAAACCTTTACAAGAGCAAGATTTGCTTTATAATTAGTTTAAAGAAGCTAAGATTGAAGGACGTGAGTTATTCCTTCCCTAACTGTCGAACAGCTGTCACCAAGTCTGAAATGTGAACTTTGTTAATAGGGAAAAGTAACACTAAAGTTGGAAAGTTGATGGTGACACTGATTGTAAGTTAACCTAAAATGCGTGAAATTAACTAAAAAAATTTGATACTGGAGGTATTTTTGATTTAGATGCAAAATACGCACATATTCATTCTTTTTGTCAAAACCAAAATACTATACATAATGAATTTAAACCAATTTTAAAAAAACGAATTGATTTGGTGAATGTTTTTGCAAATTATTATGTCCCGAGTTTTTTAGGATTAATGGACTGGAATAAGCACTAAATGAAGAATATAACTCGTATCGTATGTTATATTCAGCAACGACTAACCAAGTAGAAAAAAGGTAAATCAAGGAAATAAACCAGAAACTACTGAAGAGAAACAAGCTGAGTTGGCGATTTTCTAAAAATGAATTTCTTGACATATTAAGACGTTGACTTTTCTAAGGAAAATGATTGTTTAAATAATTTTCAAGTAATTAATAAAACGAAAAATTTTATACTTTTGCTAATAATTTAATTTATTACGTAGTACTTCTTGGTTTCCCAATCTTACCACACTTTAAGCAACTGGATTCCGTCATCTGGATTAGAGGTAGAGTGAATACTATTCAGCAGGACGTCGAAGTGACAACGCTGGTCTAGAACTTAAATTTTTAAAATTTAAGGGAGACGATCTGGAAGGTAATAAGAAATTTGAAGATTATTAAAAATATCCTAAAAATAGATTTATATTGATAATTAGAGAATTAATTAGCTCTTACTTCTCCAGATACTATATCTCTGTGATTACGTACTGATTTTTTCATGTTGCCTTCTAGGTAATTTTGCGCACATATACGTTATAAGTCACTTATCTTTAACCATTTCGTTTCTGAAATTTTTCAAAAATATTATAAATAGGTATTACGTGAACTTTTTGCATTTTATTTGAGGAATTTATGGAGTAGAATGAAATGACCTCCAGTCTTTTATTTTAACCGATCGCAATTTTTTCTTTTTGGATTGAGAATTCATTGAAAACCCTTTTGCCATAAACTTTGCTTAATAGCATTGCAAAAATGATTCACTTGTGCATTAGAAATCTAAAATAAATTTTGTTTTTTATGTCAACCATTTGGAATTATTCGAATACGCTTCCAATAATTATAGTAACTATCACAATTAACATTATTTAGAAAATATTATTTCTTAAGGAATAAATAAGGATGTCGTTTCTAACAAATCTAAAATAAATAAATTTTTAATGGAGCCCCAAAATATTTACTCTTTTTGCACATAAGTTTCTTCATATTGTGTGGAACTTCTATAAAATAGAATTTATTATCAGAGAATGCTGGTTTGGTTTTCTTTAGAGAATACCGAATTTAATATTTATATCCGACCGGAATTCCTACCAAATTTTTTCATTATAATAATTAAATACCGCATGGAACTCGAATATTTCCATATATTCACGGTTAATTGGAGTAATTGTGTTAAAGAACTTTGTGTAGCTTATAAAAATCCGAATCCCAAAAGAAGCCTGAGCTAAGCAGCTCAACGCGGCGAAGCCTATAATCAAGGGTCTCGAAGAGCCGATAATTGCGAATTGAAAATTTCAGCAGGTCTCGACCGTTGCGCCCTCGAGCCCTGTGGGAATCAGCGGAACTATATTTATGCTGAATATGTTTCCAGAAGAGGCGCGAACTGAATACGGATAATGGAATTACGGAAATCTCGCTCTCAGAATGACAAAGAAGAATAGTCCTTAGAAGTGCTCTAACTTGTTTATTTTACATCGCGGCTATTTTAAAGCTTTATTTTCAGGTTAGTTGAGAGAGATACCGAGCGGATCTTGGAAGTAAAAAGTTGCAGAAAAGCTAGCTTGGATATATGCAAGAAGAAGTAGAGTGTTGTTTATAGCGATTCAAGTGGACCGAAAGTGCTTCTTTGTTTTAAAGAATATCGCACAAAGTTGCTGGAGGCTATTTATTTCATATGTTCAGTATGTGAGGTTATTTTAAAAAGGTACGTTGATTAAGATTACGATATTTTATTCTTTAAATACAGTTTTGTTTCAAAGAAAGCTATCGATTGTAACCATTATTAACAACCATCTTAGTGCATTTCTCACGAAAGTTAACTAACACTCTCTAACGAGATAATCCTTTTCTCAAATTAAATAAGTGGTAAGAGATAAAAAAGTAGAAATAATGAATAGCCTTAAACTAATACTCATGGGACAAAGATTCGAAGAAATGAATACTGCCGTGCTACAACAAGAACAAAGTTAAATGAAATCGAAAGGAAACAGAGAAAACGAAACGTAGAATTCTGCGGATTGAAAACCCCAGAAAATGTAAGCTATTTCCAATTGGAAGGGTTTGTAGGTACTCAGAATGATTAACTCGCAACTACAAATAGAATGTAGTGAAAATGAATTCGATTTTGTGTGCAAGATAAAATAAATGAATACAAACGTTTCAATTTAAGCAATCAAAGGTAACAGAAATAAAGTAAGATTACTGCTAGTTGATATTTGGGCATTTTTCTTTTGTTTTCATTCCTTTTCATTCTTTTTCAATTTAAATTTTTTTTATAAACGTGTTAATAAAGATATTAAATTTGTCAGATAATAACCTATCAAATTAAAATAGATGTAGAAGACGATATTATGGAAATTATGACCATAAGCAAAGAAAGAACAATGGCCTTGTTATTATCAATAAATTAATTTACTTTTTTAGGAAATAATATTTTACGTAAAGCAAGCGAATAACCTTTGTTTTATCCTCTTAGATATTATAATGTAATTTACAGCTATGTCAAATAAATAATCGATAGCAGGGGAATACTATAAAACTGTCTCAGAAGCCCAAGGTATTGAAAGGTAATGCAATTAAGATTTTACGGTCAGTTTCGCATTGACGTGCAAAAATGGCAATCTCTGATTGTAGGGCTAGGTAGTCAATTTCACTAGCTTACATGTACTTCAATTTATGAATTTACTTATTTAGACTAAGATCTAATTCTTACATTAGCCAAGCTTTAGGATAATAACTACCACGAAAGACCTAAGTATTACAATTCATAAGGGGTAACATCCATTCCAACAATATTTATAAAACTCGAAAGAGACGAACTCTAAGCAAGACAAGAGGTTACAATGAAGGTAACTACTAACTATATCACTAACGGTAACTGTTAGTAGATTGAGAAAAGTGAATCCATAGCGCTGTGTCTGACTGATAACGATATGATAAGTTCGAAGTTATAGTTGTTGTTCTGTCATACCGATGACAATAACTTCTTTGCACAGTTGGTTGGTCCTAATAAATAAATATATAACTATGGATTGTTTCAACCATGACGTATATCGCCTAATCAAGAACTGGAAAGTTGTTGAAATAGACAGATGTATTATACTTCTAAGTGTGGAACAAACAAAGAAAGATGTTTCGCACGAAAGAGTACGAGGGCGGTTCAATAAGTACCCGTGTTTGACGACAGAAGGCGTTCCTGAGGGAAGTTGGTGTTATCATCGTGTGCTGCCATCTATCAAACGACGGTATAACAAATTGCAGACTGATTGATAGGTTAGTTTGGATTTGACAGCCATTTGAGTAAGACGTGTTTCGTGATTTTAGCTAAGATGGAAAAAGAGCAGTATCGTTCGGTAATTCGCTTTCTGTTTTTGGATGGGAAATGCGAGGAGATAAAAGCAAAGTTGGATGCTGTTTATGGGGACACTTCGCCATCTATGACCAGAGTTAGATATTGGTTCAACGAATTTAAACGTGGGCGAACATCCGTTTTTGATTAGGAGCGACCAGGACGCCCGGCAGACGTGGTTACCGAGGAAATCATTCAAAAAGTCCACGACATGATTCTCGCTGATCGACGAACGAAAGTGCGTGAAGTAGCAGAGGCCGTAGGTGTGTCGACCGGAACGGCAATTAATATTTTACATGATAAGTTGGCGATGAAAAAATTGTCAGCGCGATGGGTGCCGCGATTGCTAACGGTGGACAACAAGCGGATGCGGCTGTTAACTTCGAAGCAGTGTTTGGAGCAATTTAAGCGAAATCCGAAGGAGTTTTTGCGTCGAGTTGTCACCGTTGATGAAATCTGGATTCATCATTACACACCAAAAACTAAGCAACAATCAAAACAATGGATTTCTCCCGGTGAATCTGCTCCAAAGAAGGCGAAGATGGTTCCATCGGCCGGAAAGGTCATGGCGACGATTTTTTGGGATGCGAACGGCGTCATCCTCATGGATTTTTTAGAAAAAGGAAGAACGATCACTGGACAATACTACAGTGTGTTATTAGACAACTTCGACAAAAAATTGAAGGAGACACGGCCGCATTTGGCGAAAAAGAAGGTGCTGTTTCACTACGATAACGCACCAGCACATTCATCCGGAGTTGTCGCTGCCAAACTGCATGAATTGCGTTATGAATTGCTGCCGCACTCCTCGTATTCACCCGATCTGGCTCCCTGCGACTTTCTCTTGTTTCCTAACATGAAGAAATGGCTCGCGGGAAAAAAATTTAGCTCAAACGAGGAAGTCATCGCCGAGATAGAGGCATATTTTGGAGAGTTCGACAAATCCTATTTTTTGGAGGGGTTAAAAAAATGGCAGGAACGTTGGGAGAAGTGTATATTTCTAAAAGGAGACTATGTTGAAAAATAAAAAAAAAAATTTGAAAAAAATTGTGTCTTCATTTCTAACACGGGTACTTATTGAACCGCCCTCGTATTACGCGCACTCGTATAATTTTGGTTCTGATGATGTAAGTGAATGCTAATTCTAACGCGTTATTTTATCTCTTATTTCTCTAATAGCCAAAAAGTAAGCCAAACCATTGATAAATAAATAAAGAGGGAAAAATGGCAAGATGCACATAGGTAAGCAAATCAAGAAAATGTGTTCAACTTGCTCCACGATTAAAAACAAGGAAAGAGTATTAGTTAGAAACACTATGCTAATAAAGAGGTTGGAAGTTTTCTAAAGCATTTAAAGTATTTACTTAATTATATTACGCATTCTAGTCAGGAATTAAAATGATGTATCTTTTAGGAAAATTCAATAAGTCTAGAAATAGCGTTTGGATGAGACTAATATGGATAACCCAACAGCATTACAATCATTGCTGCTTCAAAAAAGAAACTTCTAGAGGACCGGTCACTTCTAATTAATTGTAGTAAGGAACGCGCAGGTAGTATTTTTAAATGTTTGGTTTCGGTATCACGCGATAACAAAGAATTGGGTGTTAAGATGTTTTTATGGCATCAGATTTAGAAGCAAGACGTATTGTAACGGGAGAAACCGGAAAAAGAAGCCTAATTCCCGTTACGGAATTTCGAAAGATGTTCAATCCCGTAGCTCGAAGCCGAAGACAGGGGGTTTAATCTCAGCTTATCTTTAAAACAAAAGGGACACTTCCAAACTCACTAAAACTCTAAAGATAACTCAAAGATGGTAAAATCTTAAGGGCGCCAGAAGCTGAAAGTCAAAACACTATACCGAACCACGCAGCTTCTCGCAGACCGACAGTCTGTATAAATGTGTTATAAATATTACCATCCTGTGTATAGATACATTCAAATCGACAGGTAGGGCGATAGGTATTTACAACCCTGGACGTACTTACAAAACAGGTGCTTTCCCAATAGACTTACCCGGGGAAAGCTATCAGCCTATTTATTGTAAAACTAAAGAAATAAACAGCACCTCCTTTATGGCTAGACTGGAGAACTATTATCAAGTAAACACAAGATGGTTACGTTAATTAATTTCGTCGGTTAGCAGCATCGACTCCTGCAAGTGGGGTTTCTCCACCTATTGTTTTTATTCTTAACAAACTGCTAAAATTACTATCATTAATTGATTGATTGATTCTATATTCCTCTATATTCCTCTTTCCCAGGACTGGCTCACAATCAGTTCACAGAGGTTTACGTATCCTAAAAATCTTACAGGTGCAAACACAGACACAATAAAACTAAACGGTGTTACACAATATCTGTTTATTCTTGTCCTGATAAAAAGCAAAAAGAAAGAGAGAGAAATATAAATATACAGCTAAACAAACGACATAGGCGACAACATAATTCGGTAATTATCCATACATTCACATAGCTATATGTGTTCTAACTTACAAAATCTTTGAATAGAAAAACGATAAAAATAATAATTTGGAAATTTAAATGGTAAATAACAATAATAAAAAAAGTAAAGTTACATAACTTACTTGTTTAAATTAAAACTATCTAAATTATTTAATATCAGATTATCCCTGAAGGACTCTGCAGAGTGTAACCTAATTTAATTCAAATTCGTCCCCAGAGGTTTTAGGACGAAATGTCGCATAAAATTATTAAAGTTTGTATGAACAAAAGAATTATTACAAATAGAAAGCGAAAAGAAAATACAGAAAAGAAATAACTTATTTTAATTACAATTCCTTTGGCGGGAAAGTCAACCGACAGGCACTTCGATTCGCTAACCAAGCTTTACCCCAAGGCGAAATATGGATTGACTTTATTCCAGCTCTCCATTCTGCACCACACAACAAGTGTCTCACAAACAATGGTCTTTAAGACTTATTAAAATTCTACGATGGCTTTCGTACGTCCAAAGTTGTTAGAAACGAATTAAAGAAATTGTATACTCTTACACAAACAGAGCGCGTCAAACACAATCCCGAATTACTCTTTCGGTCACAAACTTAGCAAACAAATTGCTCACATATCAAGAAAGTTATCACGGCTAATATGCTAAACTTAATTACGAAACCACACAATATCTAGTCCGTCAAGGCAATGTTTTTCCTGGAATTCTTACAAGATCTCTCTTGCTTAATAAAATTCCCAACACCAAAAATTAAAATTACACAACAGACTCGTAATAAGCAGACGTTGCGCGCTTTCACATTAACCAAGGGTTAAATACAATGGACCTGCTATTAGGAAAGGGGGATTTTACAAGCCAACTCGGCGGTGTAAATGGTACTTCCGTGCCCCCACAAAGGTGAAATGATTTCTCGGAAGTCTTTGTCATCATCTACTTCCAAATTAAATTAAAATAGAAGTCGAATGTTCACGCATTAATTCAAAAAACATTACAGTATGCGTGTTGTGAAAATTTCAGTTGTGGATAAAATTTACATATTTCTTGACTTATTGTGGCCGCTATTCCATAATAGAATCGTATTATTTGTAAATACCTAACATTACAAGTAGATTTTTCTAATTTGTCTAAACTATCAAGCCATCAATATTCTTGGTAGTGAAGGTCCGATAATTACAAACGTTTCTTGTCACAATTAGCGGTTTGTATTTTAAGCGTTGAGTTATTGTTCTTTGAATTTTGGCTGAGTCTAGGGTAAATACAACTTTGGGAACCATTCGTAAAGTGCCCCGCCGCCGATAATGGTGATCAGAATGAAATATTACTGGAGAATTTAAACATAGTTTGCTAAATCAAATCTCTTGACCTCTTCAACATTACTTGTCCTTGGGAATAGACTTTAACTGTATATCGAACTGTTAGGTGCATTCAAATATATTTAAGCCAAAATTTAAAAGTGCGGGTATTGTAACCCTATTTGCAGTCCATCATTTACTGGGCAAAGAGTCTCTTGAAGCTCTTGTGCTGCTTCAGTAATAATCTGTCGTTGTGATATTTTTCTCTGAAGTATGTGACTGCTTGACGCTTCACTTGCACGCAATGAATTTCAGATTTATCAGCTATGCTGAGCTTTTTTGTTGCCAAACACAGCATATCGTCATCACTCAAAAAATTTCGAAGAGCTTCTAGCAGTGCAGTCTGGTAAGCCTTTCTGTTTGTTTTGTCCGCTGTTCGTATCACATGCACTACTTATAAATGTTGCGATTTTTGCTCTTTAGGTAAATTGAAGATTAGGCCAGATAGTTTAGCCGTAAATGCGGCCCAAGCATAACTGAAAATACGGTATTCGGCTATCACCTCAACCCTAAAAATCTTTTTTGCTAACAGTCTTCAAAAAGTACCTTTGGTTATGGTCAAGGTTCTTTGGTTTGTTCAATAATAATTTAAAAAAATTACTGCCAGGTAATCAATGGGAAGAGCTGAAAACGGCTTACACAAAGTTAGACAAGGAAGTTGGAAAAAGTTTGTTAGGCGCCTAGAAATAGCGTGTCAACAAAAGATAGAAACCAAAAATACATCCTTAAAAAAAGTGATGTGATGCTTGTAACAAAAAACTTATTTTGTTGTTTCATTGACAATAAAAAGTAGAATTCTTGTATAGCACACCGTAGTGTGATATGTAGACTGATAAGAAGTCCCGCCACAAGTCGTTTTGTTGAAGAACGCTCATTAGGTCGTTTCCATGAGTATTTTATTGTACTCATACGTCATAGAAAAGAAATGGTAAAGAATTCGTTTTCCATGGAACAAAAAACCGAAAGCTATTAAACTCAGCGGAAAGAAGATTTTTAATTAAAAGTTGAAATCAAAAATCTTCTAAAAGAAAATTGATCTGGAGGATATATCGGTGTATAACTCTTCACATAGTTGCCTTCTGGGGAACAACTAAATTATCCTTTAATTAAAGCATTAATTGTTAGACAATAAAAGGCTACCTATCAAATTGCATTTTGTATTGTGCTGATTAAATTTAGTACATGCTTGGTTTTTGCTGCAGACTGTGCACTATGTCTTCATCTGTGATCCTGACAGTGCATTTTTAAAATCGGTCTGCTTACCTTTCGCCATGCCACCTTTTTTGTAATGGCTCGCGACCATGTTTGAAGAACCAAGACATGATTATGTACAAATTTGTGTAACAGTAATTTTTCTAAAATTTTATAAAATAAAGCTGATTTCCGAAATTAAGTAATCTTGAGCAATTCCATTTGAAAGTTTAAACTGTGGAGCAAAACAGCAATCAATAATAAACTACCTAGTTAGTTCCTCTAATTCTAATTTTAATTGGAAAATCTATAGAAGGGTTGCTTTAAAATTCGTTCTAAACTCTTTGAATTTATGAAAAATAAAACTTTACATATTTTCAATTAACAATTTCACGTAAATTATAATATAAAGC
>VTPC01085638.1:4663-21935 GCA_011009095.1 Ignelater luminosus | reverse complement strand
TCCAGCCTCAACTCTGTTGACGAAAGGAATTATTCAACAAGAAACTAAATTTCTTAAATAACTAACCGGTAGTAAACTAGTATGACCCTTCATAAGATAATGGGGCTGCCAACCTGTGTAAGTAAGCAATAACTTTACGTATGGCCTGCTTAAGCGAGGTCCGAGCGCGGAAAGACCATGCAAGACTCGGCCTGGCCGGATTTCAAACATCGGGGAAACGTATCGGGATATATAGGAGGAAAAGAAATAATACACCCTTCTGGAACACATAAAAAGAAAATAAACAAAAATTATGAAAAGGATACACGTATTCCGATACACAAATTAACAATCAACTCAATTTAAGCAGGTTTTCGAATAAAATAGGAAATATAATACAGACGAAATTCCGAAGATTTATCCACCAGGACTTTTATGTAACAAAATTCGTTACAAGAGAAATCTAAAATTCTGCCATGGACTTTTTGAAATTGCTGTTTGAGACTAGGATTTTAACTTTTGGTAGGTACTACCAATAGTTTACTGTATGAAAGCTGCACATAATATAGCTTTTTACAAGTATACCAGATATATCGACCAGAGGTTTCATAATTCCATGTATTTTCTTTTTGAATTTACATATTCAATTAAAATTTGTATTAAAATAGGTAATAATATAGGGTAAAAGCCCAATACCCGGCTACCTAGACAATATATGCAACTTAGATTTAAAACTAAATAATACTTATTAATAAAACTTTTTGTATAATAGTGCACATATTAATAGTATACATACTTATCATCAAAAGTTATAAAATTTTTAGTTTTATATTTAAAAAAAAATAATTTATCAAAATGCGCATTCTGTACCAGTAAGCGATCCACCCTTTGTTTTCCATATGTGTTTAATGAAAATTCTTGATTTTTTGTAATCAATATGAAGAAGGAGTACTGTTTTAATTTAACAAATAAAAATATTTACAAAGTTGTTTAAAACAATGCCTACATTGATCTAGAATGCAAGAATTTCTCGGTTTAGCATAATCGCACATTCCGAAAGTAATTAAAAGCTAATAATTGACGTGTAATTTTTATTTACTTAAAATGAATGTAACATAATACTTAGAACCAAGAATGGCGGATAACATAGAATTAAAAATCGCAGTTGTTTGAGCCTCTATAATTTATTTATAAAACAATAATATATTAGGCGGTGGGCTGTTGGAGCTAGAAGGAACTAGGTGCGTTTACCCTAAGCTGTATTCTTTTTTACATTTAAAATAACATATCAAAGTTCTCGGAGATTCTCGTGTTGGCTTCTAATTTCTATACCTTAAAGACTTCTAATTCTTGCAACTGCAACAAGCCTAATCTTAAATGGAAGACAACCTTGCTAAACGATATCATGTGAGTACCGCGTGAATGGATCCTAGAAACAATCAGAAGATGATCAGATTCAAATTCTAAGTTTACATAGCTCTTGTATGTAAAGCAAAAAATGCTGTTTAAGCTTGGAAGAAAATAATATGCAGCTGTGTTTTTGACTGTTGGTTCTCCTCTATCCACGAAACAACGTATTTGAATTTTCTGAGATTTTCATGTGGCTTCTGTAATTTTAGAACCTTGAAGTCCGCAACACCTAAAATTGCAACATCTTCGTATAGACAGTAGTGTTACATAATGTGTTGTATGATTATGCTGGCACTGACTCTAAATAGCGCAGTAACTTGGCTTAGTGTCAAGTCAAGTCAAGTTAATCGTTAAATTCCCGCCGAAGGCGGGAGGCCGTTTTAAGCTCCTCGTGGAGCTTCTTCAGCCTGATGAGGGGAGGAATTTTGTGACGTCAGCGACTTAGAGAACGGTTCGGTTTGCGCTCATCCTGTGTGTGTGTGTGTGTGTGTTTATTGTGTGGCTGCGGTAGTTGTGTGTAGCGGCAGCAGCAGTTTGGTGTTGTGGGGTGGTGGTGCAGCGGCGGTTCCTCGGTGTGGCAACATCGGAGGAGAAGGGGTGGTGACGCGGCGCGTTAGTTCGGTGTTGGTGGTGGGTCCGTGGAAATTTCTGTTCCGGCATTTGCCTTGACCACTAGGGAAAACCACGGAAAAACCCTAGTGAGAACAGTCGGCCCGGGGATGTCCCGGATCTCCCGAATGCAACGTGGCGCCAGGACGCTGCCTACTTTGCTCGGTAGTTTCGCGGAGGACTGTGGTTGGGAACTTATCTATAGATAAGTGGGGTGTCAAGAAGTATGTCCATCAACTCGGGGGAGAGGTTCTCGGCACGTCTCATCATGATGGAGGGCGGGTGTTTGGGTTTTCTTTTGGGTCTTTTGCGGGCGGGCGGAGCCCGGGTTCTTAGGATGTCGAGAACGTGCTCTCTGTTTTGTTCGACCGCCCTGCTCACATATCGACCCCTCATGAATTCGAGGCGCGCATCTACAGGAGGAATACCCGCCCTGTCGCAGACTTCCTCCGAAGAGAAGAAGCGCTCCAGCCGGAAAATCCTCCTGCAGATGGCCCTCTCTTTCTGTCGGAGTCTTCTGATCGCATATGGCGGTGCGGAGCCGAAGACTGTGAATCGGTAGTCGATAACGGGTCTTATGAAAGTTTTGTATGTGTGAAGTAGCGTCCTAGGGTGGCAGCCTGGAATGCCGCCGCAGAGTCTAGAGAGCAAGCCGCTGCGCCGCTGGACAACGTCCAGGCAGTGCTTCAGCTCGTCGCTCCATCTCAGCGTGGGGGTGAAAATGATGCCAAGGTATTTGACAGATGGCGAAAGTTGGAGGCGCGAGCTCCACAGTTCCAGGCGGACGTCGTCGGGATCGAATCTGGCCGTGTGGTTGTAGTCGCGGTGGCGGAATAAGATGAGGTTGGTTTTCTGGGGGTTTGGTCTGACTTTCCACTTCCGGAACCAAGTCTCCAGGCGTCCTAGTCCGTACGCCAGGATTCTGGATCCTTCGGCGGAGCTTCGAGACGTCACCCAAAGAGCTGTGTCGTCCGCGAATTGCGAGAGGCGGACCTCCGGCTCTTCGGGGCGAGGGATGTCGTGGCAGAAGAAGATGAATAGAAGAGGAGAAAGGATGGACCCTTGAGGGACGCCGGCTCGCGGCGTGTACACCCTGGACTTAGCCTGGTGCACTCGCACGCGGTGTTGGCGGGCGGACAGGAAACTGCTGATTAACCTGACGAAGCAGGCGGGGATTTTGGCGGCTCGGAGCTTAAAGAGAAGCCCCTCGTGCCAGACCTTGTCGAAGGTCCTCTCGATGTCGAGGAATGTGGCCGTTACGCACCGTCTCGAGTTGAAGGCCACCGAGACGTCGGTGTGTAGGCGGAGAATGGGGTCCGTTGTGGATCTGCCAGGACGGAATTCTGTTTGATGCTCTGGGAGGAGGTCGTGGGCTTCTAGGTGTGCTCGGAGTCTATTTGTCAATATCCTCTCGAACACTTTACCTAGAACGTTGAGAAGGGAAATGGGTCGATAAGATGATGGGTTGGTGGGAGGCTTGCCTGGTTTGGGGATCATGACCACCGTTGCCTCTTTCCAGGCGGTCGGGAAGTAGCCGCATCGGAGGCAACAGTTGAATATGAGGGTGAGTAAAACGGTGGCGGCTGTTTCCTCTTCGAGGATGGGGCTGATAATGTCTGGGAGATTGTCCGGAGGTTGAAGAGGAGGCACCTGGAGGCGGGGAGCTATATCTGGATCGAGACGGACGTCATAGTTAATCTCGCGGAGGGCTTGAGCATCAAACAGTGGGTCGTCGGGGGGTTGATAGACTTCTTCCAGAACGTCGGCGAAGATATTCGCCTTGTCCAGCGGGTCGGCTATTACGTTGACGTTTTGGTTGAGGTGGGATTCCTGGGTAGCTTTCTGACCAGTGAGGACTTTGAGTTTGTGCCAGAATCTGGCGCCGTCCCGGTAATCCAGGTTCGAACACGCGGCCGACCAGCATTCCTCCTTTATCCGGGTCACATGCCGGCGGACGATAGCGCTTAGTCGGTTCCACTGTGTTTAGGCTTAGTGTAAACAAAGAGTGGATAAACTTTACAAACATCAAGAAGTATGCCAATTTCAAATGTCACATTTATCTCGCATAATTAACAGTAAATATTGTTAAAATTAAAACAAAGTAATATATAGCCAAATTGCAGTTTAGTGGTTTATGTAGTTACTTACGTAAAAGCATATAAATAACTGACCTCAAATGATTTCATCTTTTCCGATGCAAAGGAATGTTTGCACTTAAAGAGCAGCATATTGGCAGGGTAAAACTGCACTTATATAAATACTGAATTATGCAGAGAAATAAATTGCTTTAAGGCATGTCGCTTTGATGTGGATCCAGAGAAAAACACAAAACACGTAATTATACAACATGCAATAAACGACTTTATCAAACCAAACAGAAAACAACGTTTTATACCTCGTATTTACTTTAATATTTTATTTACATGCTTTATCGAACGTAAGAACTAATTAATAACCGAGAATTGATATAAAAGTCAATACAGAATCTTTCGCAAGTAGAACTTTGTTTAAAGACCGCGATATTTTGGCACTGTCACTTCAATGGGGTCATAAGTGCGAATTTTAGCAAGTCCTTTGAGAACTGTAATTACGCCATATCTGTAATTCTCCACACAATTTTAATAAAGTGAGATAATTTTGTATTGCACTATATGGAAATTTTAAGCAATACAGCCATATAATGCAAATGTGGCGCAATTTGTACTCGAGAGTTTGGCTTGTGAGAGTAATGGTGCCTTAATTGCTATATGTAACAGTATATGACACAAACAATTGGACGGAGTTTAGTATAAAATTCATAAAGATGCGTGGCGCTAGTATGCAAATCAGTGCTATTTGTGCAAATTTTGGCTGAACAGTTGCTCGTTACGAAGTTCTCTGCTTAGATTTGATTAGTTTGAAGGTTGTTGTATCTACAGTACTAAGTACTGCTTGCAAAATGTCTATTCGTGCTAGAAAGATCCTGAAAATAACACGAAATATAGCAACTGAAAAGGTAAGCGTTTTCTAGGTTATGTTTTACATCTTTCTGTATAAAATATGTATTCGTTTTTAGAAAATTGGCAGTTGCCAAAAGCTAACTTTTATTTCGCGTTTATCGGGGTCGCAACAAGATGTGTCCAACGACAATGAATTAAATTCTGAGGTATACTAATTATGACACCTTTTATAGTTATTCTGGATTTTTGTTCTATAGGTTTTCATTATAATGTTCAAAAGATAACCTTAGGGTACTGAATAAAATAAAACAAAGTAGTAAAGTTTAACGTAGGTTCTTTATTTAATGAGGCTTGCTTTTCTCCTTTTTTTTCTGTTTCTTTTGAAACAATTGAATATTCAACCACACGAATACCTATTTTACAACAGCTAACTTACGCAAAGAAAAATTTGAGTACCTACATACTCGGTACACAAAAAACCTAGAATTACATTTATTAAGACTAAGTTTAAACAAATGTTTAATTTAATTCAACAATATTCATTAGGCAACTAATAATTGATTAATTAATAATTAAATAACTGACTTAAGTTAATCTGAATTTAATTGAAATTACTCTACCGTAGTTTAGAAAACAAAAGATATTTAATAAAATTTAATCTTTTCAATCGCAAACTAATCATAATAAACGAAGATGGATATTACCTTAATCTTATTTTGATGGTTTACCCATCGGCTAGGGTGGTACAGAAGACAGCAAACCAGATGAATGGGATGAATTTGTTATTTGTTGGTCCTAGAAAGAAAGGACAACAAAGACATAGCCATTCCTCAAAAAAAGACTCAAGATGTACTCACTGAGATCTTAGGCGACCAGTAGTAGTTATACTCCTTATCGTATAATATAAAATGGAAACATACGAGGGTGGTCTGAAAAGTTTCCGACCTCAACGTGAAGATGGCAGCACTCGTAAATAAAAGCTACTGAATTTCGTTGTTCATCTGTTGACAGTTACTCACCAAAGTTTCAGCCATTTTGGACGCGCCGTTTTTATGTAACAGTCGACTGAGTGAGTTGATGTGAGTTTTTTTGTGAAAATGGACAAAATCGAGTATCGAGCTGTCATTAAATATTTGTTTTTAAAAGGCAATACGCCTTCGCAAATAAAAGATGAGTTGGATTCTGTGTATGGAGACTCTGCACCATCATTTACCACAGTGAAATTAAAAGAAATGAAACTATAATGTTACACAATGCGTATGCTATTTAATTATCCAAACAACTTGTTTTAGTTGAGAGTCGAATTACAATCTATGGGATACAGAGAAAGTGAATTTGTCATTGATCGTAATTCAGGTAACTCTGTAAAAGACGAAGAGTATATTGCTAATAGTGAAGAGAATTTGTTTGATGACAATATTAGTTTTACAAATAGTAGAATATGAATGAACCAAATAAAACAGAATTAGAAGATAAAGAGAACGAGATAGAAAGGAGTGTGGAAAAAGATACTACTCAATCTGGAAAAACACCACAAAAAGAATCAGAAACGTAGGCCGCTGAAGGTGCAACATAAAAAAGAAGAAAGTAAATTCGTTCAAGATTATGTATCGGAAGAAAAAAGGTTTATTGCTGTAAAAGCAGCGTATAGTGATTATAGAAGTAAAACAACTCTTAAAAAAGCGAGAAACTAGCTCGTAAACAAACCAGCAGGTTGGATCAGTGCCGTACACGTAGAAGTAAACTAGACCTATACCTGAGTTACTTTTATTTGCTACAATTATGAGTTGTAAAAGCATTGTGTCGTGAAGGAATGTCGAGCGAATAATGAAACATTTGATGTGCATTTTTGTAAATTTCCCAACGTAAACAAAGATAAGAAATAAAAGTTTTGTTACCTCCGACTAAACACTATAATGTTTGTAACGGGAAGATGCTTAAAAGTATGCACAAGTTCCGTCCAGACCAATGGTAGATGTTAAATCCCGTAGCTCATGCCGCAGATGGGGTGGATTCTCAAACAAACTTAGCTAATCTCTCACAAAGAGGGTTTTTCAAAACTCTTATTAAACTAATAAATGGTCGTAGAAGAGGGCGCCAGCAGTCGTAGATCGAAGGGTTCTGATGGTCGGTCACGCGACTACTCGTGAATCCGACACCCTGTATATAGGCTTCTTACGAAACCTCACCCTGTGTGTAACTTACCTCGTGGAAGCTTTATTAAAACTTGCTTTAGCGTTTCACAATTGAGACTTAACACAAACAAAATATATTGTATAAACACGTGATCTGTCTTGATCAATTTTGACAAGGAAGTCCTCTGAAGACTTCCTTCTTTTTCAAAAAAGATCCAAGAAAGAAATACCAGACTGATATTTACTTCTCTCTTGAACAAAGGTATCTAGTCTATAAATGAAATTTGGACTAAGCACCACCGTGGTTTTTAATAGCCAAACGAACAAACTAACGAAATTAACGCTGCTTATCTGGACCAGAGATCCACTTACAAAAAAAACACAAAACGTAAATAATCGACCTTCCTTATATTTATTAAAACAATAATAAAAAAAATGGATTAAACACACACAAACAAGAATATAAAAATAACAAAATAACACTACAAAAGAATATCAATAAAGGGTATGAATTAATTTCGTCACTAGAGAACAAAGTTGATACACAAATAGGAAAATAAAAGTAAAAACATTATTACAATAAACAAAAAGAAAATTTTGAAATAGCAACAAATAAACTTTATATCTAATAACAAAAAAAAAACAGTAGTCAAAAGTTATTATTTATGTTGCAATAATTTAACCAACACCAGCTAAAATTACCTGGGAACGTTCCTGTTACAAATTAGTTAATAATATTGATCGTGAATATTACAATTTAATGAGAAAATACGAAACTAATCTTGCCTAAGCAAGGTTTTCGTATGGAATATTTCACAAATTCCACGTTCTCCTAGTCTTTTATCAAATGAAACAATCATAAGAACTCAAATAACAAAACAAAACAGGTCTTTCTTACTGTAACGGCAATCTTCCTTCCAGGTGTTATATGCAGGTCTCTGATTTCCACGATAGCAGCTAATCCACGTAGTATTCGACGCAAAATTTCACGTTCACCAATGTTCAAGGGAACTTAGGTTTCAACAAACAATCACTGTTGTTAACAATGACCAAAAAGCACAAGATCAAAATCCAAGTATTTATACACAAACTTTAAAAATAACTAAAACCACTTGAGTCTCAAACGCTCTTTAAGTTTACTTAGTTCATTCGGATCACGGAGCTTCCAAGATGTAAAACACACAGATCGACGCTTTACGGGGCGGGAAGTTTCTGTTCTCGACAGACCCTTTAACGTTACACCAACGGAACCAAAATTGTTGTTTCTACCCTCTACAATTTCTGCTTCCTGGAGGACACCAGCGTAATTATATTTGGGTTATACATTCCCCACGATAACGAAATTTATAAGCCTTGCTGTTGGAAAACAAACCACTTTCTTCCGCGACTATTGCGCGTCTCTGACACGAAGAAATTACAATTTCTCCAGTCCGATCTCTTTTTTTTGCTAAGAGAATCGCTTCACTTAATTTGGTTTGAATCCAATTAGGGGATGTAGAGGTAAACGTCGAAAATTACCACACGTTGGTTCGAGTCAACAGCTATCAACGTACTCCCTATTCTCTCTGCGTCTCCTGTGGCGCACTGTGTACTTACTGGAGTGGGGTTCGAAAGTCAGATGCACACCCTAACAGGTCAAAATATGAATATTCTTATGAGACAGTGGAAAATTTCCATTGTAGATTTACCAGCTTAAACCCGGCTCAATCGAGACGGTGTGACTTTAATTTTTGCGACTAAGATTTCCAGGAATTTGATATTGGAAAATAGCAAAAGGCACGTCTAAACGGAGCCCAGAAGTCGAGACCATAAAGTTATCAATTCTTTAAAATAACATTATAACAAACATTCGTTTAATGAAACAATTTAAATATTGCGCGTCAAGAAAACAAATATCTGAACGAAATTGAAAGACAAGGGCGGATTTAGTGCGAATTTTAAAATAACATTACATGTTGTAATAAAATAAATATTTTAAATGTGTCTTTAAAAAACAAGATAAATAATATTAATGTAATTGTTGATATAAACCAATAATTGTACATAATACATGTAAATAAGAAAGATATGTAACAAAATAAATTTTTTTATAAATTACTAAGTAATAAATATGAAAACACAACCAATTTATTTATTGATTTATTTAAATGTAACCATCGAAGGTAGATATTTGAGTACAAGAACAATAATGTATCTAAAATGTATTGTGATAAATTTGATTTCTTTGGATATTTGTGCATGATTTACATCCTTTTCTTTAATTTAATACAATGACATTATAAATTTGGTAAAAAGAAATTTAATAACAGAAAATGAAATAGTAGCTTTCTAGTAATTCATTATGTCCATAAATAAATCTACACTAGCGTAGCGCCATCTGTTCGAAATATCGGTATTATCCACCAACTATTACTTCAAGGTCATCGGTCGGCGTTTGAAAAGAAAAAAGGATTTTTGAAGAGTTGGTCTATTTCTATAATCACTATACGCTGGTAAAACTGTAAAAGCTACATGCAAAAGTGTTTTCAGTTTTATACCCTATGAAAAAGAAGCAATCCATATAAACTACTGGAGCTTAAAAATATTGCAACCATAATAAAAAAAAAAGTAAAGGAAGGATCTAAATACTAGGGCAAAAAAATTACTTTCTAACAAAAAATAGTGGAACATAAATAAAAGACTTTTTAATGAACACGTTGGATATTGGCGATAGATTTATTAAAACAACTTGGGCTAAAGTTAAAAATAAGAATTCAGTAATAAAAAAAGATCAAAGGGTAAATTATAAGAGAATTGAATCTGCCAATGTGAACATTAAAAATGAATCAAAAAACCGTATAAACCCTTTTGTTACAATAGAATCGTATTACTTACGAGCAGAGACAGAAAGACAATTTCTAGATGGGTCTTTAAGTATTCGTATCTGAAATGAATAGGTTTGACAAAGAAGGGCAAGAATAGAAAAATTTGCCAATAGCAACAAGAACTATGTTAGAAAAAATATTTAATACAAAATTCAATATATCATCATCAAAGATATCAGCGTGCTACCTGTGAAACATTTAGCAATTCTAGTAAAGGAGATAAAATGCGTCTTGCAAATTCTCAAGAGAAAGGCAGGGCTTGAAAAATTCAATCTAGAGAAGAAACAAAAGCCCATGTTGATGGGCAGATGCAGATCTCAAAGTTGCTGTATTTGACTTGCAAGCGGCACTACCAACGCCAAATGGTGAAATATCTATATTCTATTATAAGTGCGATTAAACTGTTTTAATTTTACAATTTTTTTAAATACCTATCAAATGCAGCTTTTGCTACTTTTGGTACAAATGCATAGCTCACCGTGGTACCATCAATATTGCATCATGCCTTCTATATTATCTACAGAACAACTGCATTGATAATAGGGTAACTTTTTATTCAGATAATTGTGTTGGTCGACAGAAGAACAAATTTGTTTTGACCATGTGTCTTTACGCTATTAATCATTTTAACATTGAGAGGATTTTCCGCAAGTTTTTAACACCTGGACACACACAAAATGAAGAAAACTCAAATAATTCGTGCAATGTACGACAAAAGAAGAAGGCGTTTCAATATGGACCAATCTATGTTCCAGCCAATGGCTTCTAATTCTTAGAACGACAAGAAAAGAAAGAAAACCATTTTTTCAAGATGTGTATTTATGTATAGGTTTTGACAAAATTTATGCTAAAATTCCTGAGCTAACGTAGCGTGTAATTTGATTATGAATACAGTAGTAAATAATGTAGTGTGGTTGATTCTTATTTATTAAGCTAAGGACTGTATCGTTAATTATGGGTACAGAATAAGCGCCCTGTAAATTTGATGTCAGACTATATTTTGAAAAATGGACTACAGATTATGAATGTGTGATACATTTTTATTTCATTTATTTTTACATTAACAAAAAATTATATGGTTTTCCCCAATTCTCGAACTTTGCTTGTTATATGCTGCATGAGATTCCGGACGACAGATAATCCTACAGCTTTGGCTACTCTATTCCAGTCTCTTTTGAATTGTTCAACATTTTCTGTTGGTCGAACGGTTTTCTGTAGATTTTTTTTCATTAGCGCCCAAAATCTTTCAATAGGCCTGATTTCTGGGCAGTTTGGGGGATTCATAGTCTTATCGACAAATGGAACGTTGTGTTGAAGGTACCATTCTAGAACTGGAGTAGCGTAGTGGCACGAAGCTAAATCAGGCCAAAATAATACTGAAACCTCGTGCTTTCGAATTAGTATCAGCAATCTTTTTTGGAGACACTCCTTGCGGTATATTTCCGCACTTAAAATTTGTTGAGTGAAAAACGGGGTCGATTTCATGCCACATTGACAAATTGCTTGCCAAACCAATATCTTCTTTCCAAATTTTTCACAAAAAATAGATTTATCTGCATTACTCACTTCCGTTCCTTGTTTTACAGTATAATACTGAGCTCCCGGTAGAGTTTTGTAATCGAGTTTGACGTACCTTTCATCGTCCATGATAATGCATTGATTTTTTTTGCACAGAACTTGTTCGTATAACTTCCGAGCTCGACTTTTCACAGAAGATGCTTGAATTGAACTACGCTTTGGTTGTTTTTGTTTTTTATAAGTCTTAAAACCATTTCTTTTCTTAGCTCGTTGAACCATGCCGATCGAAGTTCCACATTTTTTTGCACAATCACGGACAGGCAGTTCCTTATTAGTCGTAAATTTTTTACATATCTTTTTGTCCAAATATGGACTTGATGCACCTGGTTTCCTTCCGCGTCCAGGTAAATCATTCAAAGTAAAATGTTTTCCTAACCTATTAATTGCATTTTGGACTGCATGGACACTAACACCTTCTTCTTTTGTTAACTTTCTCATTGTCATACCTTTTTCATTGTAGTATCTGGACACAATTAAGCTTCGCTTCTCCGCTAATAAACCTTTCATTTTTTATTCACTAACAAACACTTAAATTTAACTATCAAACTTTAATGTCTGTACATCAAGTAACAAATGCCAATCTGACAATTGGTTGAAAAAGTCACAGCCTACCATTTATGGTGCTGTGAAGTTGTACCCATAATTAACGATACAGTCCTTATATCATTTGTTAATGGGGAAAATTAAGGAATTTCTTTTGAGATATTACACTTTCAAAGTTATAATAAAGCATATAAAATTCTGCCTTGAGTTCCAAAGACATGAAGCATCGAGATGGCGTACTTTAACATATACATTGCTTTTTATTGGAATTTACATTAATTAGGGTTGTTTAAGATTCGTTTGTTACTTAAAAAAATTGTTAAAACATACCTATTTTGCTTTTCACTCTACTTTAGTACTTTTCCTTCGGAAAAGATCAGTTAACAACGTTATCTAGAAGAATAGGTCTCTATCTTTATTTCAAACTTTTGCCTAATTTCAAATTTTTTTTTTTTTTGAAAACACGCAGATGTTTTAAAGAATTACTCTAAGCTTATTTGCACTCTATCCTTGTTGGTAATCCTTGAAAACCCAACAATGATATTTGGTTTGGGTCAATTACAGAGTTTTTAAAAATTCATTGTAAATTATGGTAATGATTTGAAAAGGAATTTTATTGTTTAAATCAATAGTTATGTTCACTAATGCTTGACATATACTAAATATATAAATAAATGTTATCGAGTTATGCTGGTTTCCATAAAAATACAAGACATTATTTGCAAATCACGATAATAGACACAAAGAAATTTGTATAAATGAGAAAACTAATCTGAGATGGTCGCTGTTAACGTCATACTTGTACCACCATGGTTTGGTGCACACGGGCAGGTAAGCGATGTCATTGAAGATGGAATTTCATCAGTAAGAGTTCTCTCTATGTAAATGTTTTTGAAAAGCATATTCATGAAACGTAAAAGCAAAACCACGTAATAGTAATAATGAGTAACAAATACAAATCTGTAAGAGCTCTTTAAACCACGACTGTGTTCATTTAATAATTGCCATCATATCACGAATTGTGTCAACAAACCCCACTACATAATGTTAGTGATAAGATAGAAGAGATAAATTCAAGTACGAATTGTTTGTTTTACAAAATGTGCATTTAAAATTTTAATACCTAAATTTATAATTTAATTTTTAACTTCTTTTTATCGAAAAGTTTTTTATACAACAAAGATTAAGCTGCACTTTTATAGAAATATCTTTATTGTTTATTTTTAATATAATATCTATGTTTGTATTTCTTGCAGTAACGACATTCTATTTATTATGGCTAAGTTACAATAGTACATACAAGATCATTAAAGTTTAATCGCTGAATTTTATGCTAATTCATAATTTAAAAATAAATTTAAGCCAAATTCTTGATTTTGACCTATTGAAAGAAAGAAACAACCAAAGAAAGACGATTACTTACCCTTTTTAAATACTCATTGGTGAAAATGACAATTCAGCGCCTCTCTTTATTATCAAATAGCTTTTTATTTCTTTTTCTCTTTGAACATTTTCTCCGTTTGTTCCTTACAAAGCACTGTAACAATAGTTTTCTAAGAATGATTTTACAAACAAAGTTTTGATATTTATAAGCCCATTTTAATTATTTGCAGATTTTTTGATTCGGGTACTCGAGAGTCGTAAGACATTTGGACCTATTTACAAAGTATACGTAGGCTTTGCACCACCGGTTATAGTTATCAGCGATCCTAAACTCTTAGAATTCGTAATGGGTTCTACAAAGATTTTAGATAAAGCAAGCAATTACAGTTTCCTTCACAGTTGGTTAGGTAGGGGATTATTAACTAGTGAAGGTAAGTACTACTGATTATACCAAACAATAATAAATGGTAAACTATGAAACGGGACTTTTAGGTGCCAAATGGCAGAAACACAGAAAAATACTTACACCAGCATTTCATTTTAAAATATTAGAACAGTTTATAGAGATATTTGATTTCCACGGCAATATATTAGTGCAGAAACTTGAAAAGGAAGTCGGTAAAAAATCTGTCAATATCTATCCTTATGTTACGCTTTGTGCCTTAGATACTATTTGCGGTAAGTTTTATCAATTTTCTTGAATTTGACCTTCTTCCTAAGAAGTAATAGAAATAGAAAATGATATAAGCAAATAATGCGTTTTTTTCTAGCTACCGCAATGGGTACGGAAGTAAATGCGCAAAACGAGTCTGAATCTAAATATGTATTTAGTGTAAAAGAGCTGTCCAGAATCTTTATGGATAGAACATTTTCAGTATTTAAAATGTTTAACTTCTTTTATTACTTTTCTAAAGATTATCAAAAGGAACGTAAAGCTCTTAAAATTCTTCATGGATACACAGAGTGTAATACATTCTAGAAAAGAAGAATTAATAAAGGATAATGGCCATAGCGAAGATATTCAAACAGTAGAAGATACTGGACTAAAAAAGAGAAAAACATTTTTAGATTTATTATTGCAATATGAAAAAGATGGGCAACCTATAACTGATAAAGATATTAGGGAAGAGGTAGATACATTTATGTTCGAGGAAATTATATACAGAATTTCTATTTTAGGGTTATGATACCACTGCGGTTGCCATGAGTTTCGCTCTTTATTGCTTTGCTAAAAATCCTAGGCCGCAGGTAATGTTTGCATTAATACTTTTTAGATTCTCATTATCTTGCGTGGCGTTATAGTTCCAACTTTCACAAATCAGTATTTGATTGTGTGTCTCGGTAGGGCTAGTAATACATACTCATACATACATGCATAATTCGGTTCTCTTGTTATCGTAGGGTGTGTATAATTTTACTCTTCCAGGTTTCTATGGGTCTTCCTAGCTTACTGATTCCTACTGGTTTAACCTCTCATACTTTCTTGACTTGTTTTTCTCATTTCATTCTTAGGAGGTGGCCAAACCACAATGGTCCCTTTTACAGTTTTAACTTCCAGTTTTTTCTTATGTCTGAATTTCTTTTCCTTTCTAGGTTTTTCACTCCTAATACTTGTGCAATGTCTATCTGTTAGTATTTATTTATTTTATATTGTTTTGTATGTAGATATTTCGATTTTCGTCGTTGTTCCTCTATGGTTTATAAATTTCTTCTGGAGTGTGTAATACACTCCGTTAGCCGCTTGTATCCTCTCATTGAACTAATTTACCTTACTGTTCATTATACTTCTCAGGTATTTGTAATTGTCTAGTTGCTTTATTTGTTTATTAGCCACTGATATTGTTATATTTGTTGTTCCATTAATCACTGCCATAATTCTTATTTTTCTTTGTGTATTATTAGGTTTCATTTTGCTAATGCGTTAGCCAAGATTCTTAGGTTTTTTGCAGATTCTTTTCAAAATTGGCAAATAGAACAATATCATTAGCTCTCAATATATATTGATTACAGTCTGTTATATTCAATTGCAGATTTCACCATACTATATACTATCTTAGCATTCCTTTGTGAACAGGAAAAATAAAGTACTGGGCACACCATCCTGTCGGACTCCTTCTGTTTTATTGGTTTGTTGGTAAATGCTTTGAATCACTTCTATCAGTTTAGTGTTAACCTTCTTGTTTACCAAGCTTTCCCATAATTTTACTTCTGCAAATGCTGTCCAATTGTTACGTTACATTGGTAAAGCATACGTATATTATGTCTGGACTTTTGCCAGCGTTTTATTAACGACTTGTACTGTGAATGTGTAAGCGTTTTCGGAAATTCGCTCTGAACAATCGGGTTTCAACCCGATTCTAACCTAAGCGTTCGTTTATTCGACACGTTTCACTACCCAGCATTCGGAAAACTACAGAAAGGTAACCGGGGTGCTTACCCAATCAGTTTAAAGTAACTCTGGTCGACGAGTAGGCTTAAATGGTTTAGTAGTAAATTGTGACGTTTGTGAGGTTAGAAAGTTCAAGTTACAAAAACATCAAGGAATTCAAAACTAAAAGTTGTAGCTATTGCTGCTAATTTCTTTTTCTTTGGCGACTTTGAAGATGACGGAGAAAATACTATGGCTGTTGCTCATTATCAGAATGAGAAAACATAAAAATTGTTCGGAAAATGTAGGTATCACCCGATTAACCTGACCAACCTGCCGACGTCAGGTGCTCGACCCGAGTATATTACCAGGCTGAATTTCCGAAAACGCCTTATGATCTTGTACGCTAAAGCCGCTTTGTATAACTGTCAGTTGAGTTTCCATTATCTTTTTTAATTCATTTTTGATAATTCTCTCATAGACCTTGAGTGCTATACAGAGCAATGAATTTCTCAACAGTTGTTACAGTCTTTACTGCCTTTTTTATGTATCGGCAAAATTCTACTAGTTTTCCATACTTTCGGTATATCTTTCTGCTCCCAGCACACCTTCAAAACTTTCAGTAGTTCCTCCTAGCCTCTGTTTCCCATATACTTTATCATTTCCTGTTCTACTTCATCTGCCCCCGCAGCTCTTGCGGCCAGAATTCTCTCTAATACTTCTCTCAGTTGTACCGCATCTATTTTTTCAATGTTTGTATTTTGTTCTTCGGAATCTCTTTTTAAATGTGTTGTCACATTATGTTTTCTGTTCTAGCCTTTTAAGAGTTTTTCGAAATATGTTTTCTACCTGCTTATAATCGTTTCCTCCTCTACCAGTATTTCTTTATTTTTGTTTGATTTGTTGTAGTTTATGTCTCAGTTTATTCTTAAACACTTTTAGTATTCGATAGAACATTTGCTGGTTTTTTTACTATTACTTTCCATTTTCTTTTCAAATTTTAATTACAATTTTTATAAATAAACACTACTCTTTTAGCTTAATTTCTTTTGTCTTCGTGTGCCTGATAGTTTATATTGTTTTTATTTTTTTTTCCTTGGATTATTTTCTTCACGTCTTCATTCCACCATGCTGTTTTATTCTTGTTGTCACCTATTCCTCTACATCCATAAGATTTCATTGTTGCTTCATTAATAACTTTGCTTTTATTCCTTTGGTTATTAACAATTTTCGTGAGTGTCTTTTGGTATTTCGTTCTTTCTTTTTCTTTCCTTAACTTAAAGACGTTAATTTGCTCTTGCTTGCTGTATTAGCTGCCCTATCCCTAAATTTTTCTGGGTACCTTTTATTTTATCAAAAAGCAGTGACTGCTTACTTCGTAACTTCTCTTAACTCGTGTATCTTTTACATTGTTTTTATTTCTTCTCTTTGTTATATACAATTTATAATTGACTTTTCTTGCCT
>VTPC01085637.1:0-17142 GCA_011009095.1 Ignelater luminosus | reverse complement strand
GTATTACTACTACATTACTGACTGAAAATCCTGAAAAAGAAGGTATATTAAATATAAATTTAGCTGTTACCTTAGCTTGTGTTTCTACTGGTGTGAGGTACGCGCAATTGGACGAACTAGCAGCGGCGATAAATATGCCCAATATGAGCGACAAAACTTACTGCAGTTACCACGAACAGGTATCAGATATTATTTGCCAGACAGCGTGGGTAACAATTGAGGAAGCGGGAAAGGAAGAAGCTAGATTAGCGAGGGACCTAGGTGAAGTGGGCAAAGATCAGATACCAAACATCACCGTTATTACGGATGAAGCATGGTCCAAGAAATCTTATAACGTCAATTACGACGCAGCTTTTGGAGTTGCTGGTATTATAGGGTTCAGGACAGGCAAGCTGCTTTATTTGGGTAAAAAAATAAGTATTGTTGCGTCTGTGCTCGTTCAAAATCAAAAAATGCAGACCCACCGGAACACACATGCTTTAAAAACTGGCACGGAACTTCAACTGGTATGGAGACAGCTAGCAAAAGGTTTTCAGCGAAGTCTGGAAAGGCGTGGTATTAAATACTCAAGAATGATTGCTGACGGAGATATTCTGTATACAAAAAGCTTTGTCAACTAAAACCATACGGTAATCAGCTGATTAAAAAGATGGAGTGTCGTAATCACCTTTTGGGAAACTTTTCTTCCAAACTACGCGAAATAACGAATCGTAAGCGAAGTAATTCTAAAAATGCTCCAATATCCAACCAATGCACGCCGCCTTAAAACAGCAATCACCATGGCTACCCAATTTCGCATACAATGACCGAAAAAATTCAGTTACTGAGTGGTGACATAATCAATGCTCCATCGCACGTATTTGGTGAACATGCTAAATGTTCAGCAATACAATATTTCAAATGCGAAAAAAAAGATAACGAACGCGATTGTGTTCCGGAAACGATTGCATGTGGGTTGTATGATGATATTCAGGTCTGTCTACATAGACTTGTAAATAATGTTGGCAGTTTGCTGTTAAATACTTATTATTTAAATTTGCAACTTTAGAATATTTGGAATACCAGGTGTATACCTATGAAATGAGACTTTCAGCTATTAGACCACAGATGTCGCTAGGAGTATTTTTAAACTGTCCCAAATGTCTTATTTTTTTCGTCTGTCATCTGTCAACAATATTCAATTCATTGTTTCTGATGTTTCATACAACAACGCATTTTTTTCGCTCTTAAAAATGTCGAATTTCGTGCCTTCAAACTACGATTTGCGGACATCGTTGATTTTCTGTTATCAATTGAAGAAAAACGCTTCTCAAGCTCATCAAATGCTTATAGAAGCTTACGGTGGACATGCTCTAAGCAGAGCACAGTGCTTCAGGTGGTTTGAAAAATTCCGAAGTGGTGATTTTAGCGTGGAGAACGAGGAACGTGGCCGGCCACCGAAAAAGTTTGAGGACACCGAATTGCAAGCATTGTTGAATGAAGATGATGGTCAAACGCAAGAAATGATGGCAGAGCAGTTGGGAGTGACCCAAAAAACCATTTGCAAACGTTTGAAAGACATGGGCATGATTTTAAAGGTCGGAAGATGGGTGCCGCATGAACTGACTGAAAGGCAGCAAGAGAACCGAAAAACCACTTGTGAAATGCTGCTCTCCCGGTTCAAAAGGAAGTCTTTTTTGCATCGAATCGTTACGGGTGTATTTCTCCAATCCCAAGCGTAAACGATCGTATGGTCCGCCCGGCCACAAGCCAAAATCAACGGCCAAACCAAATCTCTTCGGCCGCAAGGCAATGCTGTGTGTTTTCTGGGACCAGCATGGTATGATTTGGTACGAGCTATTAAAACCAGGTGAAACAGTTGACGGTGCACGCTACCAACGACAATTGGCCGATTTGAACAGCGCTATACACCGAAAACGCCCAGAATATGCCGATCGGCGTTACAAAGTAATTTTTCTTGATGACGATGCACCACCACATCGAACAAGAGCGACCCGGGAATTGGTGGAGACGTACGATTGGGAACCGCTGGTGCATGCGGCTTACTCACCAGACTTGGCGCCTTCCGATTATCATTTGTTTGCATCGATGGGCCACGCACTTTCCGAGCAGCGCTTCAATTCTCACGAAGAAGCCAAAAAATGGTTCGATGATTGGTTTGAGGCCAAAGACGGCCAATTTTTTTGGCGCGGCATTCACAAATTGCCTGAGAGATGGGTAAAATGTGTCGCTAGCGATGGCTATTATTTTGAAGATTAAATTTATAACCATTTTTTGTTAATAAACGTTTAAAATTGAAAAAAAAAGTCTCATTTCATAGGTATACACCTGGTATATGAGTTATCATGCCTAAAAGTTTCTGTATTTTTTTTTATCTTTAAGAAGGGGCGTATTCTTAATTGCATCAATGTTTTCTTTAGCTGTTGGCATATCTTCCTTTGAGAATTTAAAACCTAAATATTTAATTTCATTTAGACCAAATTCACATTTTTTAAACTAAATTGTATATATTTTTTTTGCTATTTCAAAAACTTTTTGTAAACATTCATGGTGTTCTTCTTTGGCTTAGTTAGGTTTTTATACCAAAGAGTAGTCTAAAAAATCTGAATTTACCAAATGGAGTTCCGAAAGTGCATAATTTTCTAATTTTACCTATCCCTTGAAAAATATCTTAATTTTTATTAATTAAATTTTCATACTGACTATGCAACTTATCTACATGGCTAACAGTTTTTATATTTACATTTTATTTAATACAAACAATACCTAATTATGCACATGTATGAAATCTTAAAATAGAATCATAATTATTTTTTATAACATAAAATTTAACATTTCTTAAACATCTTTCTTGAAATTCTAAATTTAAATGACATTTAGCAATAATTGGTATTGTTTGTTTATTAAAAGTAATAAGAGTTTCATTAGTTTTTATTATTTTTTTTAAATTAAATTTTATTCCTTTTAATTATTTTACCTTTATAACATTTGTACTTGCACCTATATCTACCTTAAATTTTATGTTACAGTTTACTTTGTTATTTATAATTAAATTAACAGTACAGTAATTAGATTTAATACAAGTGGATGATTTCGATTGAGATTCTTTTGCGCTTCTGGTTCAATTTTCTTTGCTACAACGTCTATTTCTGTCTCTTTCTCTTCTGACAATGTAGTCGTTCTATCTTTCTTTTTTGAATCACCTAGAGTTATTGCCTGGAAGCTTCTGTAACAAAACAACATTTGGTGGCTTTTTGCAATAAAATTTTTCCCATTTCTAAAAATTTTGCTTTTATTGCATCATTCTTAATGTCAATTATTAACATCGTGGTGGTTAATTCTGTAACTAATTGATCTCCTAGTTAGCGTTGTTGTACTTGATTATTTAGAAATCTAATAAATTGTTCAGTAGCCATCTGACCGTGTTGCACTAAAGAATTTGTAACGTTCGTATGTAAGATTAATCAAATTTCTTCTTTAACTTTGCAATCTTATCCTTTTAAACGAATTGTAAATTTTTATACAGTCCTTACCCATCAAGTGTAATAACTTTGCACATTGAACTTTTTCATCTTTCTTATCCAGTTCACTAGCCGTTGGGTAGATTTCGAATTCTTGTTTCCAAGTATTCCAATTTTCGGTTAGATTTCTCTGTAAAGAAAGAGGTGGTAACGATCTCGCTTCCATAATTTAATTATTTTATTTAATTTGTATGTAATCATTACGATTTCAATGAATTTAAAACACAAACTGCCCTATGTTATGTTTTAACGGAAAAAACCGGAGAAAGAGGCCTAATATAATAGGAAAAACACCTATTGATTATCAAAGACGCATTAACTACTGCAACTAGCTACTGCGACAAATCGATCCTAACCAAAATTTCCTTAAGCAAATATTGTGGACTGATAAAGCCATTTGTCCAAGTGACGGCTTTTTAATTGTCACATTCTGCATTAGTGAACTCACAAAAATCGACATTGTATGAAACCGTCTAGAAACTAACTCAAATTCTCTTTTTTAATTAATACTAGCAGGCAGCATTATTGGACTTTACGTTTTACCACAATATCTCAGTGGAGCAAATTATTTTCAATTCATTAACAAACTGATAGACGATTTTTCACTTAATCTGCGAAATGAACTGATTTCAATGCATGATGATGCACCAGCTCATTATGCCTATAACGTGAAGAAATGGTTGAACGAAAATTAATCGTCCTCTATCGTGCCACCGTGGTCTTCTGATTATATCCTTAGGATTTTTTTCGTTTGAGGTTTTCCGAAGGAGAAGATTTACTAAAGAAAATTTACAAGACCTGCAAGCACGACAGTAGACAATGTATTCCACAATATTAATAATTCGACATTATTGATTTAATAACAGTTTCAATAAGCAAAGAAATCCTTGTTTCATTGTTAGATTAGTCCTATGTGTAAGACAGCCTGTAATGTTATTTTCAAATTCGCACTAAATCCGCCCCTGTCTTTTAGTTTCGTTCAGGTATTTGTTTTCCTGACGCGTAATATTTAAATTATTTCATTCTATAAACGAATGTTTGTTACAATGTTATTCTAAAGAATTGATAACTTTGTGGTCTCGACTTTTGGGCTCCGATAGACGTGCCTTTTGCTATTTTCCAATATAAAATTCCTGGAACCTTAGTCGCAAAAATTGGAGTCACACAGTCTCGATTAAGTCAGGTTTAAGCTGGTAAATCTACGAAGTGGAATTTCCCATTGTCCCATAAGACTTTCTGCATTTTTAACCTGTTAGGTCGTGCATCTGACTTTCCAACCCCACTCCAGTAAGTACACATTGCGCAACAGAAGACGCAGAAAGGATAGGCATTACGTTGATAGCTGCGCACTCGAACCAACGTACGGGTCAGTTTCGGCGTTACCCCTACAAATACGAATTGGTTACAAACCGAATTTAATTGAAGCGATTCTCTTAGTAAAAGAGAGATCGGACTCGAGAAATCCTATTTCGTCGGGCCTTGTCGTGTTATTCACGGAGGAAAGCCGGTTTGTTTACCGAAAAGCGGTGCTTTGAAAGCTTTGTTATTGTAAAAAGCGTTTTTGCTTCAATTACAGTTACGCTGGTATTTCCCAGAAAATAAAAATTGTAGAGGATAGAAACGCAACAATTTTGGTCCCGTTGGTGCAACGTTAAAGGGTCAGTCGAGAACAGAAACTGCCCGCCTCGTAAAGACTTGAACTGTGTGTGTGTATTACATTTTGGAAGCTCCGTGATCCGAATGGACTAAGTAAACTTAAAGAGCATTTGAGACTCAAAGTTATTTTAGTTTATAAAGCTGGTGTATAAACACTTGGATTTTGTTCTTCTGCTTTTTGGTTATTGTTAACAACAGTGATTGTTCTTTGAAGCCTGAGTTCCCTTGAACATTGGTGGGACGTGAATGAGCTGCTGTCGTTGGGAATCAGAGACCTGCACATATCACCTGGAAGAAAGATTGCCGTTATAGTAAGAAAGACCTGTTTTGTTTTGTTATTTGAGTTTTAATGATTGTTTCATTTGATAAAAGACTAGGAGAACGTGGAGTTTGTGAAATATTCCATACGAAAACCTTGCTTAGGCAAGATTAGTTTCGTATTTTCTCATTGAATTATAATATTTCCGAGTAATATTTTTAACTAATTTGTAACATTAACGTTACTTTGTTCGATTGGCTATTAAAAAGCACGGTGGTGCTTAGTCTAGATTTCAATTAAAGGTCAGATACCTTTGTTCAAGAGAGAAGTAAATATTAAACTGGTATTTCTTTCTTGGATCTTTTTTTAAAAAAAGATGGAAGTCTTCAGAGGACTTCCTTGTCAAAATTAATTAAGACAAATCACGTGTTTATACAGTTTTTTTATTTCGTGCTAAGTCTCAATTGTGAAACGTTGAAGCGAGTTTTAATAAAGCTTCCACAAGGTATGTTACACACAGGGTGATGTTTCGCAAGAAGCCTATATATAGGGTGTCGGATTCACGAGTAGTCGCGTGACCGACCATCAAAACCCTTCGATCTACGACTGCTGGCGCCCTCTTTTGTGAACATCTATTAGTTTAATAAGAGTTTTGGAAATCCGTGAGCTTCTCTTTGTACGGCTAGGTAAGTTCATTTGAGAATCCACCCCATCTGATGCATGAGCTACGGGATTTAACATCTACCATTGGTCTGGACGGGACTTGTGCAGACTTTTGAGCATCTTCCCGTTACAAGCCACTGCAACTTCATATTTATTTCGTAAATGGAATCTTTATTAGAAATTTTACTACCTTGTCATCGTTATTAAGGTTTCCTTAGCAGATACAGAAATCAACAAAACATGTATTTCATTTTACGTAACTTTTGTAGTTGGAGGAGAAACAATTTTATTAAATACTAGCTGCCCGCCCCGGCTTCTCACGGGTGGAGTACCTAATGAAAAGAATAAGACAATTTTCCATTTCGAAATTAAATTACGATTAAAATAAAAGAAAAATCTTAAGAATTTATATACTTTATTGTAAAGCTTTGTAATAAACCACATTTTTAGTTTTTCCATTTCTTCAGTCTCATTGGCTCTATAATATTGAATTTCTCTTGCGTTGCGCGTACGCCGACCGATATTTGTACGTCTTACTGATGGCATTTTCTTATCACAAAAACAGCACGAAGCACAGAAACACTTTAGCTTTTCAAAAGTACAAAATTAACGTTGATTATGAATATGAATCAAAGAGTATAGTAACAGTCCATAGAGATGTCATTGTCACAATGTTTTTTTTTATATTTGTATTATAGGCATACTATTTTTAATTGCGCAATGTGTCGATTTTCATCTATCTATCTATCTATCTATCTATCTTCTTCTATATAAATTTTTCAAAATCACATACTCATTGCCTCGAAAAATCTATCGATACGTAAATACTGCCTCACATGAGTATTACGCTATAACAAAAAAAAAAGAAAAAGACATTAGCTAATTAAAGTGTATCCGAATGTTAAAGTGTTGCAAGTTTCATAATTTGAATTACCTACACATTTTATGTTTTATTCAAATTCTTCTTTGATTTGGTACTTTAGAAGAATGTATTGGGAAAAATATGTAATGTACGACTTGTTTTGTGACTAAAGATCACAATAAATAAACACGTAGTATGATTTTTGTATTATTCAAAAGGAGTTTTTGACCATTACATTTTTCAAATTACCTCAAAGTTAGGGAAAACTTCCTTACATACACTTCGACACTTTCGCCACCTTGCCGCCGGCGCCATCTATTGTATACTTCGGGAACCACTCGAAATGACGTATAAGAGAAAAAATGTTTTTTACTTCTTTCCGTACATTTTTTTGGAAATTTTCTTTTATACAAACCTTCTCCTGATAATAACAAACACAACAAAAAAAGAATTATCCAATTTGGTTCAGTCGTTGTGAAGTGATACGCCTTCATACATTTTTGCGATTCATTTTTATTTATATAGATAATTCATACCGCCTATGATTTTTTAGACATTTATTATTCCTATTCAATGTAAAATCATTAAAGACTTTTTATTGGTTTTAAATTGTGGCTACCGCAAAAGTTTGGCTGCGCTTACTGGTTACGGTTACGAAAAAACCGTTTATTTCAAAAATTTATACATAATAGTAATTGGAGATAGAGGCATTGCAGTATAAGTATCTTTAAGATTAACAACTTTTCCTGTAATAAACCCTTCTCTTTCCATTGTTTTTAGTGATTCAATTGCAGTAGCAATTCCCACTATTCCTGTTGGTTTAACAAGTAATGGCAATGTCTTGTTGCTTAATGGCACCCTCACGTCTTCCCCATCCTTAAGACATTGGGCAATTTTTATAGACGATTGTAACATCCTTAATGGAACCTCTTTGCGTCTAAATTCTGGCAATACCGTTGTTAAATAATTCAAAACAATTAAAAGAATCATCTAGAGCGATGTTAATTTCATCGTATTTTTTTTGCTAAAGGATGTTTAAAGTTATACCGTTTAAAATAACCATTTGTAGAATTTCCTTTAGTCTACAGTAATAATAGGAAAAAGGTTGTGATGAATTTTCGCTAGTTATAAAATATTGAAACGTACCATGATTTTATTTAGTAAAGATCCTGCAACCCGGCCTGTCTTTTCTTCAACTGCTATGACTGAAACACCATCTTCCAGTATATCCAACACTAATTCATTTAATTCACAAATGGCTTCTGTACTTTTATTAAGTCCTATAGCTCTACTTACAGATTCTTCCTTAAAGAAACAGTTGCGCATTATATTTAAAACATCTTGCAAATGAGATGGTGTTACAGAAATATATTTAAGTAAACCTGTAAGTACATAATATTAATTAAAATACTTAAATCAATGTACTATACTGAATCTAAGGTTTACCGTTACTACTAACAGCCCATACAAGCGACATTTTATTGTAATTAACTTCTTATGGTGCCGTACAGTTTAGGAAAGATACTACTTGTCTAACTAATGCATTATGTATTATTACACAAAGTTTAACATCCTCATTAACAATGATAAAAAAGTGGTACGTGTTTTGCGACATACTATTACGTTGTAATTGTCACTTAGTAGATAATATTTACCTGTTTTACATTTTTTTAGCAGCATTTACAAATGTACCTAGATTCCAATAGAAGATAATTATATATAATTAATAAAACATTAAACTGTCACTCTACTGTTTACAATAACTAATTAGCCCGGTGATAAAAGATAATTTCAAATAAGTTCTAAGAACTTTGTTGAAGTATTAATTATTACGTTTCTAACAAGTATCAAATGCTTTTCTGAAGGTTGTAGTTAATTGTAATCTATTATTTGGTAAAACAAAAAGAAAACGTAAAATTGTTAATATAATTTATACCTACATTATATTATATTTCATAGCATGTGTTCTGGGGTGGGGTCTTGAAATGCCCGACATCCTCCAACTCGTTCGCCATGTCAGCCCACTCTGAACCTTATGCCAGCCCTTCATTCTCGCTCCCGCTGATCCTTCGTAGACCATTCTTTTCTGTTCATTCAGTCTCTCCTTCCACTCCCCGCAATTACGCTTTCATAGTTGCATCGCGCTTCCAACCCGCTGTTTTCACCGCCCCTTCTTAATTCCTCTACTGCCTTCAACCATAACCATGAGTCATACGTAATCCTATCTGTAACACCAACTTCTAGTGCCCACTCCCATATCAAACCCATTTCCATCGACCCCTTCTCGTTTCCGCTACAACGTCGACTGTCTTCGAAAACTACCTCTTTACCATTGGCATTCCTGCTTACCACTCTCACCCTTCAGCCTACGACTCCCAGAACTCCGCCAGAGCCCACACAGGGAAGATCCCAAACACTTCCTGTTTTCTAACTTCCCCAGCCGACCGAACCTCAGCAAACAAAAAGCGACGTACTGCAGATCCAGACCCAGTCCCGTCTCAAATCCAACTGTAAACGGCAAACCGTATTTCTGTTTGGAATGCCGAAGACTAATTGCTCCCTAAAAGCCTTCCCTCAGATTTTGATGAAAATTTCAGGTCTAATACCTACAGACATAATAAGGTTCTTCCGAGTAGTTACCATTTGTAAGAGCTGACACACCTGCGGCGTATGCGAAATCGCACATCATACCTATTTCAGATTTCAAAGTTTGAAACTTCCTCGCCTTTATAACTACTGCATTCCTCAACTTTTTCTCTAACGACCGAGACCATATCCAAAAGATCCTTTTTCCTACCATCAACAAACTCTTTTCTTTTACCTTTTCTCCCTCCCCTCTCCACCGTCGCAACCAAGGATATGGACTTGGAACAATAAGCATAAACAATCTACGCAACAAAAACAAACCTGTAGAAAACCTCGTTCTTTCAAACCAAATTCACTTCTCAATTGCTAAATCAACGAGCCGAAGTAGTCCTTGCTGTCCACAACCAAATTTCGAGTAATACTTTTTAAATTCCACCCAAACTCTTTTACGCTGCTACGCGGCCACCTTACATTTCCGCAACCTCCTAGTAGTGTTTTCTCTTTACATTCCTTCAGACAACGTCTCCATTTCAGAAGGTTTCTTCAAGTTTGTGGCCACTTTTCCGAAGGCAGTGTGACAAGATCTCAAACTTCGCCCCCGGCCATATCCTTATCATCGATCCAGTGACTCCACTCTTCGATTTTTTCCTTGCCTCCTCCACCATTCTTTTATCTCTATTTCGCTTCACCACCAGCATACACGCCGTCCAAAACTGGAACGTCTTCACTGGGACGAGGTCCAGGCTCACATCGATTTCAGCCAGAAAATTCTCCTTAACTAATATTCCTGAAATCGACGTTGCAATTCAACAATTGACCTCTGTTGTCCAGAATGCCGTGCAATTGGCTATGCCTGAGAAGACAGTAAACCTGAAATGCCCCCACGTCCCTTCTTTCTAAAATCCGTAACCACGTTAAAAAAATGCAGACTTTACAGTAACATTCAAACCCAAGATCTCTTGGTTAAGATGCAGTGGAACAGACTGAAATGCCACCAGGTTAAGGAAATTCCATTGGTCTGCCATCTACTCTAACCTGGATCATAACCTTAACAGCAAGTTTTGGAACAAATTTTATTCTCTAGCAGGGCAAAAATCGCCGGGACTTTCACCATCTTCACCAGCAAGGTGACAAAGTCATGACCCCTAATCGCAAACCGACATCTTTGCTAAGCTCCCCGAAAATATTCAGCAGTCACCCATAGATCTACTTTTCGATAACAAACATTTCCACCAGGTTAACCAACAAATTGAAAACTTGCGGGAAATTTACCCCATCTCCCGAGCCCCATCAGTTCCATCCGGGAGGAAGAAACAGCGGCCGCCATTCCACCTCTGGAGAAAACTCCGTGCGTCACCTTCTCCTAATAACCGCTATCATTTTAATTTTTATCATAATCATATTTTCAGCATCTGCCCCCTTTGAGGATATTCACACGGAAAACCGCCATAATGATTCTTAAATCCAACAAAAATCGCTTCGATCCTGCTTCCTATAGACTAATCTTTCTACTTAACGTCATCGGTAAAGTTATAAAAAGAATTCTTACTAACTCACTAAATTCCTGATTATGAATAATAAAATCTCAGATCACCAGTTTGGCTTTTGAACCGGTCGATCCACGTCCGAACTCAGCTTTCGCTTACATTTTGACACTAACAGCGCAGCCTTATAGTCACCTTCCTTGATAATGAGCGTGCCTTTGACTAGTTCTAACACGAACGTCTCTCCAACTCAAACGCCCCCTATCCTTTCGTCCACAGAATCAAATCTCTTATACAGGCAGCATAGAGTTTGGATTGCACAAACCCTTTCCAGAATATTTACACCGCTCGTCGAAGTCTTCCAAGGCTCTATTTTTTCATCAATGCTTTACCTGTTTTATCGCCAAAACATTCCCCTGCCTCAATACTCAACGTTCGCATGCTCCAGTGCGTATCGTCTCCGACCACTGTCATATCGACGGTTGAGAAAGACAGGTCAAATGATACCAAACCGAGTTACGGCTGGTGCTCCATCTTAATCCTACACAAGAAAAACAAATTTGACATAATGTTTTCAAGGAACCTGGAAGTAGTACGAGAGGAGTTGCTGGTCGATTTAATATTCCTAGAAATTCCACCATGCATAGGGTTTTAAAAGCAGATTCTTTATATCACTTTTGTACTCGCCAGTTGTTAACATCTCTTGATTATGAAACATGCATTAACTACTCCAACTGGCTAATGCGACAGATCGACTGGATCTAAAATTTCCATAAGCAAACATTGTGGAATGATGAAAATTTTTGATTGTCACAGTCTGCATCAATGGGCTCACGAAAAGTAAAATTCCCACTTCTTATAAATTATAACCAAGGAAGGGTATCAGTTAGTTGATACGTCATGAAAAGAATTGGTGACGTGATCGTGCCAGTGGTGGAGTATTATATCAATGTGCGCTTCTATTCAAAAGTAAAGCGTGCACTTTATTTACATGTTGAAAATTAGATTTCTACGGTAACCCAAGAACCCAATCTGTGACATTTATATCTATGATAATGTTTTGAAGTTTAATGTTACGTGGTAACAGACTATAAAGGTCGAGTTTACATTAGCGAAATATTGCTCAAATCATTTACAGTAGTTGTACGTTTTACTTTTGAATAGACGTGTACGTAGCGTGAGCGATGCACTATGTATACATGCATATAATAAAACGAAAATGTGTTGCACTATTGGCCTGTGCTTATCTTGCATAAGATACGTTACTATCCATCACTACTAGTTGTCCGCTTAAATAATATTGATATACGGACAACTTTACAGGGCCATCAACTATTTGATACCGTGTAACGGGAAGATGCTCAAAAGTATGCACAAGTCCCGTCCAGACCAATGGTAGATGTTAAATCCCGTAGCTCATGCCGCAGATGGGGTGGATTCTCAAATAAACTTGGCTAATCTCTCACAAAGAGGAGCCCACCGTTTTCCAAAACTCTTATTAAACTAATAGATGGTCGTAAAAGAGGGCGCCAGCAGTCGTAGATCGAAGGGTTCTGATGGTCGGTCACGCGACTACTCGTGAATCCGACACCCTGTATATAGGCCTCTTACGAAACCTCACCCTGTGTGTAACTTACCTCGTGAAAGCTCTATTAAAACTCGCTCTGACGTTTCACCAATGAGACTCAATACACAAAATAAACACTGTATAAGCACTTGGTTTGTCTTACTTAATTTTGCTAAGGAAGTCCTCTGAAGACTTCCTTCTTTTAAAACGATACAAGAGAGAAATGCCAATTCAATATTTCCTTCTCTCTTGAGTAAAGATATCTAGTCTATAATTGAAATTTGGAATATACACTACGTGCTTTTGATAGCCAAAAGAACAAAATAATGAAATTAAGCTGCTTCTCTGGACCAGAGATCCACTTACAAAAACAAAAATACAAGAAGTCGACCTTACTTACATTTATTAAAACAATAATGATGATAAAAAAATGAGCCAAACACACACAAAGAAAAATACAAAAACAATAACAAAATAACACTACAAAAGAATATCAATAAGAGGCATAAATTAATTTCTGTTTGGAGAACAGAGTGGATAAAATAATAAAAACAGAAACAAACTATAAGAAAAACAAATTATTACAATAAACAAAGTGAAATGATTCTGTTACGTTAAAATTTTAAAATAGAACACAAAAGATTAAAATTCAAATATTAATTAGCCCGACTAAGGTTAACTTGACCATAAAATGTTAAATATTGACAACTGAACATTACATTTAAGAACAAAGAAATGATTGCCAAGTTAGTAATTTTGTTGCAACAATTTATCAAACACCAGCTAAAATTACCTGTAAACGTTGCTGTTACAAATTAGTTAAAAAGTTACTTGTAAAAATTATGATTCAATAAAACAATACGAAACTGATGCTGTCTAAGCAAAGTTTTCGCATAAAATAATTCACAAAGTTCGACGTTCTCCTAGTCTTTAAACATTAAAATTCATATAATAAAACATAGCAGGTTTTCTTTCTTACTCATAGAGGAATTCTTTCTTCCAGAAGGTATGTGCAGACCTCTGTTTTCCGACGAAAGGCAGCTAGATCCAATAATTGAGAAAACTTTAATTTCGAAGAACAACCACTTATTTTACGTTAATCACAAAAAAAACATAAGAACAAAATCCAGGCGTTTACACACAATTTTATAAACGAAAATCACTGAGTCTCAAGCACTATTAAAATTTTGCGGAGCTTCCAGAATGTAGTATACACACAGATGCTACACCAACGGGGCCAAAATGGTTGCGTTCCTACCCTCTACAATTTCCGCTTCCTGGAGGACACCAGCGTATTTATATTTGGGTTATACATTCCCCACGATAACGAAATTTATAAGCCTTGCTGTTGGCAAACAAACCACTTTCTTCCGCGACTATTGCGCGTCTCTGACACGAAGATATTACGATTTCTTCAGTCCGATCTCTTCTTTTTCTAAGAGGGTCGCTTCACTTAATTTGGTTTGAATCCAATTAGGGGATGTAGAGGTAAACGTCGAAAATTACCACACGTTGGTTCGAGCACGCAGCTCTTATCGTACTGCCTAACCTCTGCGTTTTTTGTAACGCAGTTCGTACTTACGGAGGTGGGGTTAAAAAGTCGGATATACACCCTAACAGATTAAGACATTAATACTCTTTATGCGACAATGGAAAATTTTACTTGTAGATTTACCAGCTTAAACCTGGCTCAATCGAGACGGTGTGATTTTAATTTATGCGACTAAGATTCCAGGAATTTGATATTGGAAAATAGCAAAAGGCACGTCTACCGGAGCCCAGAAGTCGAGACCACAAAGTTATCAATTCTTTAAAATAACATTATAACAAACATTCGTTTAATGAAACAATTTAAATATTACGCGTCAAGAAAACAAATATCCGAACGAAATTGAAAAACAGGGGCGGATTTAGTGCGAATCTTAAAAGAACATTACAACCGCTTCTTGATTATAACAAAGTAAAGGGCAACTGGTCGCAACAGCTGACGATCAAAATGTTTAAATAAATAAAAAATATAACAGAACAAAATTAACTATTGAAAAGATGTTGAAAAGCGATGAAATAGTTAATGTAAGGTATAACATTTTGTTTTCCTTTATTTGTAGTTTGTACTAACAATTTGTTGTTTTTTTTTGTTCGATAAACTGACAAGAGCTGTAATGTAATAGAATTTCAATATAAACCAATGATTCATTTGAATGACCATGGTGATTATGATTCTACACAATAACATAAAATGTGTAAAAAAACATTTACCTGTTGAACAAACTTCGGTAGATGTTTATTTGTTGATGTATTGCTGAGAATTGCAGCCTCACAGTCTCATTAAGGTAGTAGTAATGGCTTATTATCGGCAATACATTTGATGAGTAAAAACCAAATGAATGATTGATACTGATTTATTAATTCCCTAATTTTTGTTACATACAAAAGATAACTGCTGATATAATACAATAAAAACTAGGTAACAATTAAAATATATACATTCAGCAATTTTATCTACATTCTATAATCTAGTTTAATTTCTTACTGACCTATACTCTTTTTGTATTCATTGTTAATCGTAATAGAAAGTAAGTTGAGACAGTTTGTTTATGTTGCGCCAGTAAAATTTGCAATGTTGCTTGTTTGCACATTGTTCATTTATGAAATACAATACACTAATAATGGTGACTGCATTTTTTCCATGTGTTGCAACGACCTTGATTTTTTTTATTGAATTAATTTATGTTGAAATTTTTAGATTTGATTTAATGTTATAGAAAACTGAAATTATGTTTTAAATGAAATAATCTGTTTAATTCAAGATTAAACACCTGTTTTTCGAGATTTTATCAAAGTGGGGTGATTTATAACTGTCATGGATTGATGTGCAGCTTCAGAATGTTGTGAGAGAGAGAGAGAGAATCAACGCAAATGCCACCGTAGGTGGCTGCCATTTAGGAAACTTAATTCCTCTATGGCTGGTGAATTTGGAAAAACGGTTAGTCGTCAACATCATGTCAGGCACCAAGCAGTCCGCACGCCCGTCAACGGCGATGATGATCTGGTGGCGACGGTGGAGCAGGCCGGAAACAGGGTCTTTCAGGATCCCCGCAGATGCCGGTGACCCATTTGGAGTGGAATGCCCAAGGACAGCCAGCGAGCCGTCACACAGTGACGACGGTTTCGGTACACGATGCGGCGGTTCTTTTCAGAACGGTGTTGGTATTGTGTAGTGAGGGGTGTGAGAGTGTGTATATGTTGGAGTGGTGATGTGTCGGTGTCTAGGTGTGCATAGTGTGCCGTGGACTAGTGCAGAAACTGTTCCGGCATTTGCCTTCACCACTAGGGAAACCACGGAAAACCCTAGTGAGAACAGTGTGGCGGGTGATTAAGGAATGCGGCGTGGAGGAGTTGGGATGGGTGTGGTGTGCCGGGAATTATTTGGCGGGAAGTGTAGTGGATAGGCGACGAATTTCCGGGCGCAGTGGAATTGGTACCTTGAGGAGCCTCGGGCTCAAGGGTTTGAGTGGGAAAAGGAATTGGGTTGGTCGCGGCCCGGTAGCTACCCGGGCCGGTCGGAAGAGCCTGAGATGAGTGGATGTGATGGGCGGGCCTACGCACCCCTACGCAGGCATCGGTTGGTGGTGGAGCGGCCTTTGATCCATCTACTGCATCTAGGGTTAGGTTGGAATTGTGGCGGTCGCGGCCCTCAAGCTCCCTAATTCTTGAAGACCGTCGGTCGGTGGGATGATGCAGCAGTGCGACCTCAAGTCGCCCCGTTGGCGGTCGAAATTGGGCCAGGCCTGTGCCCCCCAATCCACAGACTCTGGAGGGTGGAATGGCGGTAGCCCCCCGACTACCGCGCTGTTGGTTGAGCCCGTACTATTCGTCGCCGATGCACTACACTCGCGCTGGAGACCGGGTCGACTGCGTCGCTTCGCACTCGAGGCCGGACTGCAGAATGTTGTATAAACCACAGCGTTTATAAATATAGTGAGTGACCAAATGACATACAAGTTTGTAAGACAAACCATTATTGTGTGAATTTCTTAAAATATAGACATCTTCATCCATTTTTTTAAAATTGCAAATATTTGTTCAAAAATAGGAAGCACAGAAATGCTAAGATTGTATCAGTATTTTAATTGAAGCACATGCAGTATCTATCAATTGTTATAATAAGTTTACAAATTTATTGTACGGTGTCGTTCTTGTATGGTTTTAAGATAACGGAATAAAGCACAATAAACTAAGCAGTACTTAAGTTTTATAAAAAGTATCTAGATCTTTCGAAATATACTACTATTTGTAAACGAAACGAATACCCGAAAGGATATTAAAGGACATGGTCCATCTTGTAACGCATAATATTGCGGCACTAGAGGGTGTTGCTGTAAATATATCACCCGTGCCTACCGTTTTAACATTGTGACGAAATCTTTGATAACTGCTAAGCAATTAGTTACACTCATAAGTCAGTAGTACGATGAGTTGCACGTTAAATATTTTAATCAGGACTTGGAATACTTTTGGGTTTAACTAAGTCGAGTTTGCAA
>VTPC01085636.1:0-10831 GCA_011009095.1 Ignelater luminosus | reverse complement strand
TTTATTTATATACATTTTTTCGAGGTTCATTTCTGTACACTTTTAAAAGCTTGTGTGGAAACAAAACGGGAACACAATCAAAAGATTAATTTTTTAATGTGAAATTTAAAAATGAAATAATAAAATAAAATAGGAATGAAGGTACGAAAGCATTTTGTCTAATTGATTCGATATGTTTGGTTGTTTTTCGTGTTGTTTTTGCACTATCACTAGCTGACTTTATTATCCATTAGGATTAAATTTCTGTGTTTGATTTTAATTACTCATCAAACAGCTACCGATTGTTACACAAAACGATTTAACTATTTCATTTTCAGTTTTCTTACATCAATCCTATTTAAACAAGGCTACACAACAAACATTATACAGTGTGTCCCAATTTCGATGCTCGGAAATTGTAAGAGATACGAAGTCGGTTAACTTAGAAAAGATTTGGCTATTTTGGAGATCAGTTTACTTATGCTTCTGTTTTTTCAAAAAAGAGCACGGCTTACTAGATATTTGCTAAAAACGAAATTATCTTATTTTTTTTTAAAGTGAAATATCTTAGGAACGAGCAAAGATAGAAAAAAACAGCAAAGAATGTGTTTTAGAGAATTTACTCAGACACACAAAAAAATTATTTTCGCAATTGTCTTTTGTTTTATTTTGGCGGTGAAACGTAGATCCAAATATTTTCTAATGGAACGTCTACTTGATTTCCATATTACTGAACTGCACGCCTTAAATGCTTTTCAGTGTTACATGGTTTGACATAACTATTCTTTTGTTTTACCGAGTTATGAAGTGAAAATCATTTTTCATCATAGTGTGCCATGACATCTAATACACAAAGTCGTGGAGTTTTATCAAAGGAATTCATTTGCTATGTAGAAATTGCTAAAACAAAATAAATACGCTTTTATGAAGCATTAGATGCTTAGTTGATGCTATCTGTGAATGCTCAGTAAATTATCTTAAAAGCGTCTTTTGTTTCGTTTCAGCAATTGTTACATAACAAATGTAATTTATCTGACAAAAACCAATGATTTTCATATGTTTATAGCCATGGAACACTAAATGGGAAATGCTTTTTATTTAAAAAAATAAGACAACTTCGTTTTTAGCAAATATCTAGTAAGCCGTGAACTTTTTTGAAAAAACAAAAGCATAAGTAAACTGATCGCCAAAATAGCCAAATCTTTTCTTAGTTAACCGACTTCGTATCTCTTACAATTTCCGAGATCCCAATAGTGAGCATCGAAATTGGGACACACTGTATATCATATAGTGATTACTAAATTTAATTCAAAGATTTATTTTATTATAAGTGACCTAAGATAAAATCTTCATAGTTTATTAAATGCTCATGTTTACCATCACAATTAAAACCAGATGGTTTTCTTGAATTACTTATTTAGTCTTCAAGAGCGCTGTAAAGCAGCTGCACTTTAAGGGTCCCTACCGGCTAACTTCCACTAGGTGCCTAAATGACTAAAGGTTTAGAAAACGCTCCTCCTCAGCTACCGAAAAAAAAATCAACACAAAATACAGAAAATCAGAGAAACTAGAAACATGAGATTGAAGAATAAAAACCAAGATACCATTGTAGGTAAGAATTGGGACGCAGAAGCCCAAAACTTAAAGTTACGTAAAAGACGAGAAGTGAAAAATAAAACCTTAATATAAAGTTGATGTGAGATTTCCTGTAGAGAATAGCAGACTAAGAACACAAGCTTGCGGAGCGAATTGTCGGACTTAAATTATCAGAGGCAGAAGACATAAAACAAAAAATCAAAGATTGAACATTTAAGATCTGATATCGAAGACAGCAAGCAAAAAACAGAGGCAGAGAATAGCAGACAGACAGAAGATAGAAGTTTAAAAACAGAAAACAATGAGCGACAGACCTGAAACTAAATATTTAAAATCAAAGAGGTATTACAAGGCCAAAAACTACAAATCAGGGGAACAAGACGACAGATAGATGCCAGAAACGTGAATCGGATGCAAACAACAACACAAGCGGCCCAGAGATAAAAAAAGACACAAAATCAAAAATCAAAGACGAAAAACTAAAGGCATGAGATCAGAGACACAGAACATATGGAAAATGGAAGACAGTAAACTAAAGTCGCAAGGTTGAAAAGAGGAATTCCAAGGCAATAAGAAACAGGCAGTTGGAGACACCAAATATGCATCAAAAGCAGTTCAGCAAATTGAAAATATAAAATTGGAAACAAAGCCTGAGAGAGAAAACGGGAGAAATCATAATGGCGGAACGAAATAACCAAAAGTCAAATAAATAAATCTGATAGAAGAAGTAAAGGATTATTTAAAAAAATGCACACAGAATCAAAAATTTGAAGACCACAGACCACAAGCAAAAAACTGGAAATGGCAGGTAGGTACGAAACATTAAAGATAAAAAATGAAAAATAGCAGAGAAGAGACAGAAAACCATAGATAAGAGAGTAGAGACAAAAATTAGAAAAAAAAGAGAAAGTCAGAGACTTCAGTTCCAAAGCAAGGAACGGACAGGTACTAAGCAAGGTCCAGAAATTCAAAACAAGGGAGGGCAGGTCAAAAATTGAAAACGTAAGACTGAAAGCAAAAGATAGAAAAATAGGGAGCCTGAATGATTTTGATAGTTAAGCGTTCGGCGACCATCTAAAGGTCACAAGTTTGATCTCGACTAAGGTCCTGGGATTTTTCACGCAAAAAATCTAAAACGGAGCAGAACCATTTTAACGTTACTTGTTAAAACAGACTTAACCTCTTCCGCATGAAGGAAATAGAAATGTCGAGCACGCCTTCTTCAACACCTTTCACCAATCCAACATTAAATTTTTCAATTTTCCTATCCTTCAGTGACACAAGGACGAAGTCTCCTTCTTCTGGGTCTTTGTGCAAGTCAAGCCCAGCTTACGTCCTCATCGTTGTCTGAATTACTAGCTTTGCAGCTTTCTGCGTCAGTTTCAGAGTCTTCTCTTTCTTTTTCCTTTTTAGGGAAAACTGAAGAACGCTTGAGAGATGTTTTCATTTTTCTTGCAATTCTTTTTGCTTGTTCTAACTTGATTTCATGTTTGACGGGACAGTCTGTCCAAGTTTCTTCCAAGGCCTCTGAGTGTCCTGTTGCTCTCTCGAGTCTAGAGCTTCCAGTGCCGGTGACAATAAATTTTCAACACACTTCTACAGTGTTCTTAGGGCTTAGATGAACAATTATGAATCGTGATTGTCCAAAAGGAGAAGAACACACTTGACGTACGAAGTGGTGTACGCACTCGACGAGAATCTTCTCCGTAATCCATCCTGAAGGATTAGCTAACCTGGCGCTTCCAAATGGTTTTCCTTTTACGAAATGATTCCTGTAATTGGCCCGTGGGAAAATGAAAAATTGAGGTATTTTGTTGCCATTTGCTGACACGGCAAATGCAAGTGTCCTCTTTCAGCCGAGTGCTCTTTCTATTTGCTTAAGACCTTTTCAAGCAATTATTCTTTGAGCTGTTTGATGGGTTGCTACGCCAGTCTCGTCTATGTTGTAAATATCCTGGGCTTCCAAACTATATTTATCTGAGACAGACTTCAGAAGGTCGAAAAAGCCGTTGACATTTTCTCGGTTAAAACTAGATGTCCGAGCTAGACTTGTTGATTCTGGAGCACGAATTGACATTGAAGAAATCCGTTGCAGAAATACAGAAAATCAATCTTCTCCAGTCATTTCATGTTTAATCCAACTCTGTGGTGTGATTGCTTCAAGCAAACAGCATATTGATATGCAATCTTCCTGACTTCTTTTTTAAGAGCCTCTTGGGGTGTTTTTTTCTTAATTCGAGTAAGGGTCTTCCTCCACACATCGTCTTTGGTGTATACCTTGCTGGTTTTTCTTTTGTACTTGCACGCCATTTTGTTAAACTGAAGCAAATAGAAAATGTTTAGAATCAATGCTACAACAAAAGCTCAGATTGAGAAAAGTCTGCGTTTCAGATGATAATACGTTACCACAGTAAAGGTCAAGTTTGAATGACACGCGTGTCAATATTTTTTTTATTTCAGTTTGTTAGTTTTCAAAGATCTTAGATCCGTTTGACGTCTTTGTATGTGTCGCTCAATGAGTTTTGTAGAAATAATGTTTGAAGTCTATGCGAAGCAGCAGCAGAAGCCACTGCAGGCTTGAGACTTCTAGACCTGGGCTGTTTTCACTAGGGGTTTTCCGAGGTTTTCCCTAGTGGTGAAAGCATATGCCGGAACAGTATTTTCCTCGGCCTCACAACCCAACATCCAATACCTTGTTCACTTGGCACTCCACCTTTTCACCGTCGCGTCGACTACCGCCGACGCCGCTCACATTGCCATCTGCTACTGCTGTCCACATCATGCTGAATCTCATCGTCCTTCCATCGACAAGACGGGACCAACAAACGCAAACACCGAACGGAATCTACGTTGCTACCACCAGTAAACAATCACCAAGTCGGCTGAAGAAGCTCCACGAGCAGCTTATAACGGCCTCCCGCTTTCGGCGGGGAAGTAGATTTTGACTTGACTTGACTTGAATCGACCTGTGGTTAGTGAACGCCGCTGCACGCGATCAAGGGTAGGATAAGTTGATTGATTGCGAACTTTCGCTTTAAATGGATGGAAGTATGAAAGTCCGGTGTCGTCTTCAGTCCGGTCTCCAGTTCTCCATCGACTTCACCGTCGCTGCTGATATAAGCGCAACCACGCCGAGCGTGCCTATTTATACAAGAAGTGCACCGCAACCCACCATCTGTTCCTCCAGTCAGGAAATAGACCTTGTGGCCTGGTCACGTCGCGATCGCTACAACGCTCATTGTTTTTAATCGTCTTCAACTAAAAACGAAAGTGGTCGCCTGGGCTTCCATCGATCGGAGTCACCTTCTCTATTAACCTTCTTGAAGTTGACCTACATTCACCTATGGTAATCCAGGGTCAGGCTTTACTCTTCATTAAGTTTCTTAACAGATCTAGAAATAAGCACGGATCAGGGTACGCTCTCTCACGGGATACTTTCAATGGCCCAATATCGGTCTTCACCCTCCATTACTTTCCTTATGAGAGCTAAAAACTACGTTTGGTAATGTCCAGATTGTCTGAGAATCATTCTCCCACCATCACTAACAATTCCAGTTTAAATCCGATACGGAAAACCTGTCAAGAAAAAAACTTTGATAAAGTGGCTGTGAATGCTTTAGTATGTAAATCTTCTTGTAGTTTCTAATAGGGAAATGCCCAGACGGATGACCTCTTGTTAATTGCAATTCCAGAGTGGAAATCAAAGGAGAATCCAAGCTATCAAATGTCAACTGGTGTCAGAATCTGAGAAAATTGCCAATTGTTTTGGGATACTAGCAGTGATCGACTGTCGTCACCATTATTATTTCTTTATTTATTTAGAAGCTGTGTAGTTTCCTTCAAGCTCTAGGAGGACTGAACTGCGACACCTGTCCGAGAGAAATTGGGTGGAGTCGACCTGCACTGTCTGAGTCAGGCAAAAGCAAGAGAAAGAAAGCTCCGGGAGTCAGTTTAAAAACCCTACAGACAAACTCTTCTACCAGGGCCAGAGGTGTGCTGTTGATGATCCCTTGGTGAATGGCTTCTTGGAGAAATGAAATTTTTTCTTGTCGAGTTGAAGCAGTGGCAACGAACAAAAAAGAAGAGGAAAAAATCAACATGACATGTTGCATGACAGCACGATTCTCGCAGAAACACTCAGAGAAGACTAGAATCTCTGAGAAGTCCCACGATAACTCTGCAAACCTCCTCAGAATCAATGTTATCATGAAGATTCAGAACAGGAGATGGTAGATTTGCTTAGAATAACTAGAAATGACAGAAATTTTGTTTAGATGAAGGTGTCTGAGTTGATAGAAACAGACTGAGTTTATTTAGATTTACATAGGATATGAGGGTAGAATCGAGCACATCCTTGAGATTTGGGGAAAAATTTTCTGTGTTTTGTAAGAAGAATGGCAAGGGTAGAATCTTTATTCGAGTCCCTAATTTCTAGTAACAACGATAACATTTGCTTTTTTGACGCAACCTTTTCTTCTATTCTCTCTGTCTGCTTTCTCTATTTGCTATACCATTAACATTTTATTATTTCTAGAAGATCCGTTAAAAGGAACAGTCTAATGGGAGCTGTCTCTCTTTTCGATCCCACTGTCTCCAATAGCTAGTGATGACCCCATCATACCACGTATTTTATCACATTGCAACAAATAGACCTGCTGGAACGAAGCTGATCCACCCCTATTTGACGCACTTCACATTATTGAGTGACAAGTCATCACTAAGCACTGCCTTAGACTCATGGCTGGACGATTTTATCGGCGCACGCCTGAGTTTTGCACCTAAGCATATTCATCTAGCTCGCACGTCGGCTAGACCGCGCAATCCTATAGTCGATCGCTATCAGGCAGTGCAACAGCTATAAGGAAGGATATGAAGCCGTTGGATGACTAGCCGCTTATAGCGGCTGATGAATATCCCCCGGTCGAGGAAGTGCAGGCTGGATACAGAAGTGTCTTTGAAGATGCCCCTCTGTCGGATGATGTTAAAGAAGGCACCTCTCACTCCTGGTGTCTTCTAGAGCCTACAAAGTCAAATGCAGCCGGTCCACCAAACTTCGCAGGCTACCAGCCCACCATCTCGTTCTACATTTAAATTCGTTTCTAGTTCTGAGCTGCTATCTAGCACGCCTTGCCGATAACCGTACAGTGCTGCTGCACAAAGGAGGAGAGTTCTCTCAAGTCGATAATTGGCATGCAGCGCTTTTGTACGTTTGATGCATAAGATCATTCCCAAACGCCTGTCCGGTCTGCTCCTGCATCCATACCAACGCGTCTTTAGACCTGTAGACAGAGTGTTCCTTAACAGTATCACCTTAGAGGCTATAATAAAATTGCGAAGTGTTGGCAAGGATTATCACATCCTAAGCCTCGACCTTGCCAAAGCCTTCGACAGCGTCATGACACTCTGAAGTCTTAACATCGATAGTCGCCTAAGCGAGTTCATCATCTCTGGCTAAGCCGATACCAAAATGCTAATCCAAGTCGGTCTCAATCAAACAGACTGGATGAACATAAACTCCGTCTCTTCCTTACTGTTTAACTTGGTGATGGATAAGCTTATAGGAAAGCTGGAAGGCACAGGCTTTGATATTGTCCTGAACAACCCGCCAGGGTCGATACCGATGACTGACTGATCATAAGTAACACATACGATCAGTGTCAACGTCTTTTGAGATTGGCCGAAGAGTTTTTCGGGCGAAAGGAATTTAAGATAAATGCTGCTAAGAGTGTTGCTCTAGCAGTCCACACACTTCCAAGCAAGAAGCAACTGTATGCCTTGACAGTATAATTACGCAGGGCAATCGGGCCCGTTATTAAACTTTCTTAAGTTCCATTTTGCCCGTCTAAGTGCAGCACTTCTTATACCGCCCCAAAAGCGGTTCATTTCGAAGAAGTACCCCCTGGCCAGAACTATGTTTGCACTCTTCAACATCAGACTAACGAAGGTCATTCTCCGGAGTGCGTCTTGTCCGCGTTTTCATTCGTAGAGTTTACCGTCCCCGACTAAGTTGGGCGGTCTAGGGATTCTATCCCTTGCTATCAACGCTGATCTAACTCCTGCTGCCGTACTGGTAGTTTGGCACAAGCGAGGACAGCATCAAGAGCAAATAGGCAGAATTGTTTCAGGACTCTTACTCCGGTAATGGTTTGATACTTTGTTAAAGCGATCCAGCTCAGAAACAATCTGCTCCCAACCGAGGGGATCCTATCGAATCACCCTAGAATGCGTAATTACAGAGCAGCCTGCAAGAAAGTCGAGAGTTTCTCGCACGTATTACAAGCCTGCCTCCTCACGCACTAGAATATAATTCAACGCCACGATCGCCTCTGTAACGGCCTGAAAGCGATCACCGAGCGTAACGGTTAGTGGGTAGAAGCAGAGCTGCACCTACTGTTGGCCGACGAGTCTCTTTACAAGCCCGATGTTATGCACATTTAGATCTCGCAACGCAAGAAGAATATCATCTAAGATCTTTACCAACAATGTCATCATCAAATAATTCATGCAATTGATAGTGCCATGGGTAAGCCTGTATGTGGCCTATTTTTGGATATAATAGAAGAGGAGTTTCAGTGGTAAAAATTTAGATTCTCTTGAAGACTAAATCGTCACTTTGCCAAACTTCCTTTTCGGCCAATAATGAAGCTTTAATTGTGATTCTTTCATTATCTAAGACTGCAAATGTTGCTTGGAATATCTTTGAAAATTAAAAACCAGAATTATCTAAACCTTGTTGGAGGACGCAGGAACCTTGATAAATTACAGTATACCCAGATCTTCAAAGAAGGAGCAAGACTATTTCCAATCGAAAGAAAAATTGAAACTTGGATAGTCTGGAAGTGAACAGATTTAGGTCAAAACCCTTAAGTCGAAGGAAACAAACAATTTAATGGTTAATACTGTTGTTACGTCTTCAGTAATGCAAGACTTAGATGGAAAATGTAGTGAACGAGTAGATGATGTTTTCATAGCCTGTATTATTTTAGCATTGATAGCATGGACGTAGGTTTGCTAAAAAAGCATTTCCATGATAAAAACGTTGATGAATGAAGGACGAGATAATTAAGAAAAAGGGTGGTGGTGAAAATGCTTTAACATTATATCCTATCTAAACAATTTCTGTTTTAGCCAAATTTTAATTCAGTCATTCAACGGGCTTACCTAAATTTGGGGACCAATGCGGCTAATGTTAAGTTCAGCGAAAGTCGGAAATCTTGAAATAATGTTTGCTGGCAGAATGGTAGAAAATATCTTAAAGGAGCGCAACGCGGCTAAATTTTTAGGCTAAGGCCTGATAAGCTTCACAAAATTAAAAAACGTCTAGGGTAACTTTTATTGGCAGAATGAGAAAAAGTATATGTGAAAGGAGCGCAATGTAAAAGGTTTAGTTGAATTCAAACTCTACAAAAGTAGGAAGCTTTTGAAGTAGTTTTTGTTGGTCAAAAGGGAAAACATTTCTCTGAAAGAAGTACAATGCAGTAAACTAATTTTTATTGGCAGAACAGGAGGAAGTTTTCAAATCAAAACCTATGATAAGTTCCAAGAAATTAGGAAGCTTTTAAAACAAGTTTTTGCCAGAATATAAGCAAACGTCTGTGGTAGAAATTTAGAGCAGAGAGTGAAGTTGGATTCCCAGATCAAGGTCTATGATAAGTTCCACAAAAGCTTCAAGTTCTTGAAGTAATCTCCCTTAGAGGGAATTGGGGAAAAATCTGTGAAAGGAGCGCAAAGCAGAGAATTCAGCTCAATTTTCAGATCAGAGCCTATAATAAGCGTTGTGAAAGTAGAAAACCGTTAAACTAGATTTTGTTAGCAGAACGAGAAGAAATTCTTATGAAAAAAGTTTTATAAGATTAGAAAACCTGTAAACTAGTTTTTGTTTATAGAATGGGGGAAAATGTCTTTAAAAGGAGATCAAGGCCTATGACAAGCTTCATGAAAGTAGGAAATTCTTGAAGTAGTTTTTGTTGGCCAAAAGGGAAAGAATGCCTATTAAAGAAGTACGATGCAGTAAACTAATTTACGTTGGCAGAACAGGAAGAAGTTTTCAAACCAAGACGTATGATAAGTTGGAAGTTTTCAAAACACTTTTTTGCCAGAATAGAAGGAAACATCTTTGGAAAAAACTGAAATAAGAGAATTGAGTTGGATTCCCAGATCAAGGCTTATGATAAGTTCCACGAAAGCTTCAAGTTCTTGAAGTAATCTCTGCTGGAGGGATACCTGTGGAAGGAGCGTAAGGCAAATGATTTAGCTCAATTTTCAGATCAGAGCCTATAATAAGCGTTGTGAAAGTAAAAAACCGTTAAATGAGATTTTGTTAGCAGAACGAGAAGAAATTCTTATGAAAAAAGTTTTATAAAATTAGAAAATCTGTGAACTAGTTTTTGTTTACAGAATGGGGGAAAATTTCTTTAAAAGAAGACCCAGGCCTATGACAAGCTTCATGAAAGTAGGAAATTCTTGAAGTAGTTTTTGTTGGCCAAAAGGGAAAGAATGCCTATTAAAGAAGTACGATGCAGTAAACTAATTTTTGTTGGCAGAACAGGAGGAAGTTTTCAAACCAAGACGTATGATAAGTTGGAAGTTTTTAAAACACTTTTTTGCCGGAATAGAAGGAAACATCTTTGAAAAAAATTGAAAGCAGAGAATTGAGTTGGATTCCCAGATCAAGGCCTATGATAAGTTCCAAGAAAGCTTCAAGTCCTTGAAGTAATCTCTGCTGGAGGGAATTGGGAAAGATACCTGTGGAAGGAGGGCAAGGCAGAGGATTTAGCTCAGTTTTCAGATTAAAGCCTATGATAAGCGTTGTAAAAGTAGAAAACCTTTAAACTAGATTTTGTAGGCAGAATGAGAGGAAATTTCTATTAAAGAAGTGCACCGTGGGGGTTTGTGGGACTGTTAGATCAAGACATACAATAAGTTTTATAATATTAATAAACCTGTGAACTAGTTTTTGTTGACAGAATAGGGGGAAATTTTTATAAAAGAAGTTCAAGGCCTATCACAAGCTTTATGAAAGTAGGAAACTCTTAAACTAGTTTTTGTTGGCAGAGCAGGAGAAAATTTCTATGAAATAAGTGCAACGCAGACGATTAGTGGAATTTTCAGACTAAGGCCTACGATAAATTCCACGAAAATAGCAAGCTTTTAACAAAATTTTTGGCAGAATAAAAAGAAATATCTGGTAAAGGAAGGCAGCGCAGATGATTGACCTGAATTTGCAGACCAAGGCCTATGACAAGCTTCATGAAGG
>VTPC01085602.1:0-13338 GCA_011009095.1 Ignelater luminosus | reverse complement strand
CATCTAAAAATTGCGCTCGGAGGACAAATATTTTCGTCAAATGAAGAGGCAATCACCTTCGTGAACAATTATTTTGCAGAGAAAAATGCCGAGTACTATTTGGACGGGTTACAGAGATGAGAACATCGCTGGGAGAAGTGTGTAGAGTTACAAGGAGACTATGTTGAAAAATAAAAAAAAATGTTTAGAAAAAATGTCTTGTATCTTTGTTAGGTCGAAAACTTTTTAGACGACCCTCGTAAAACACAATCTACTCACTATAGTATTTATTTAAAAAGCAGGTAACACATGTGTAATATCATTTTAAAATTTTGTGTACTCAGCCGAGTTCTACATTAAATTTCGCTTTAAATGTATTTATTCAATGTGAATTTATCGTTTCATCTTGCTTTTTAATGTTAAGTAAGTTATTTACTATATATTGCTAACAAATATCTTTCTTTGGAGTTCTGTTGTTAAGAATTAGAATGTGTTCAATAAATTGTGTTATGCTTCTTTCATTAATGAAATCCGATACATTATTTTATTACCAAAACGTGCCTTGTGTTAGCTCACAACTTAAAATCCTTGTTATATTTTTCGGTTTTTATTCGAGTTTGCTTCTAAGAAAAAAATGTTTACCGTGTGCAAATTTCTGCCTAGTAAAAGGCAGCTTCACATTAAAGAAGTAACATTTGGTATTTTTCCATTTGTCAATTTACCCGTCTGTGTTTCATTTGATAATGCAGTGTGCAACTAGCTTCTTGATTATGTTGAATTGATTCCTTTGTTAAATTTTGTGTGTTCTTCGAGGAGTGGAAATATGGACACCGTAAAGCGTGGTTGATTCCGCGTGTTGTGGACCGGGCTTTCCGCGTTTTACCGCTACCTTTTGAGTGTGACGCGACTTTGATTAATTTCAACATTTAGTGGCTATAAGTTTGTTTTGGTTAATCCTTGAGAGAGGCCTCTGGTGGGATTAAAAACCAACGTCCTACTCGGCGGATCTTGGATTTAAACTTACAAGCTGAAGGGTTCAACCCATTTCTTAACGTTTCTAAGGTAAAAGAAAAGTTTATAGTATTGAGTCTTCGATTAGAAGGAACGTGTAAAGAAATAACCGTGTCGTGTCAGTCTTTTGGAAATCATTCAGTTCCAATTTTGTTCTTGTGTTTGTGGTTCAGTCATTTTGAAAATTACCGTTATGTGATGGGTGTTCGTCGACTCCGCTATCTTTATCATACTCCCTGGCTAGTGAAAATATCATCTCATCGCCAATGTCTACTGGAAAAATTGTTATTCTCTTCGTTAAAGTTAAAGTTTTTCTGTGGAAATTACGTGTTTAAAATTTATAGTAAACGTAACCATGCCTTCTCAGCCTTAAATTTAATGTAAATTTAATTCTTATTAATTGGAAATGATGCTGGAAATCAATGGACCTCTAGATTTAGAGTAAGACAGATATTCTTTTATGTTAGATATATTTGTTCGTATTTTTATGTTGTTTTGTCTAAATGCTTTGAGTATTTAACGTAAATATTTAATTTTCTTTATAATAGGAAAAGTGTCTTTCCGGAAAATCTAATGAAATAATAGATTGTTTATATTTTATAATAATCTTTTGTTTGTTTTACTTTTGATTGAAATAAGACAACTTTATATGTTTTAAATTCTTAATGGTTTTATGTTTTGTTTGGCTTTGTTTTTCGAATTGTTTAATTCAATAATTCTTTTGCGTTTTAATGGTATTTAAACGCATTTGTTTAACGGGTCCTTCAAACCTAATTTTTATGTAACAATTGTTGTTCTTTTGTTTAATGTTTGTAAAGCAATAATTTTCTTTATTCAGCCATAGCATTTTGAACTTTTTTTTGTACAGATGTTTTTTTTATTTGATTTCAAAGCATAACTAAATAAACTCATGTAGTTTAACTTTCGTGTTCTTATTTTTAGAAGTTTGTTTTGTTTTATAAGCTTATTTAGATTCCCTGCTTTGGTTACAGTTTTAAGAAACGAAAGAGAGGCTGGAGATTTATGAAGTTTATTTTATTTTAAATTGCGGAACCAATATAGGTTCCCCAGTAAGTAAAGAGAATACAATTTAATCTCAGGACACGATTTTTAAGTGTTTATATACAGGGTGTTAGCCTGCGAGAAGCTGCGTGGGTTAGCCGATGGTTTCTTTTTTCTAGTTCAGCTCCTGGCGCCCTCTAGGTATCTTTTTGGATTTTCAGCTAAAATATAAGATTTAGGTTTAGGTAAAAACCTAATTTTTTTAGGTCATTTGTTATCTGTGAACTCCCCGTCTTCGACTTCGAGCTACGAGATTGAACATCTTCCTATTTCTGGCTAATACGGGAATTAAGCCTCTTTTTCAGGTTTTTCCCGTTACACATCATATTGTTTAAAAAAAATTATGCCATTGTCGGGCTAGACCTACAACGGTCACCAAAATTGGGCTTTTCCGTCTATCAATGGGTTGGGTCTTGTCATCATGGATGATTCAAGGTCGGGTTTCATTTTCCTCTTCTTCAAAGAACTAAAAACAAATACGAGTGGGTTTATCTCACCGATAAGACTCAAAGAGCTAAGTACAAATACTGGTCGACCTACACCCTATAATAATAGTCCAATGTCGTCACCCTTCTAAGATGGCTACATATAAAATTATTCTTCAGAAAGTTAAAACGAATACGGATCGGTTTGCCTTATGTTTCTGTTTCCTAGAACAGTTGTCTCTCTGGCTTGACATCTAAAGCCACAGTCTTGAAAGCAAACACTTCTTAAACAAAGCAATTACTTGAAAGCAATAAAATCTTTAAAAAACATATTAAATTAAAAAAACGAACCTTAAAATCAAGATTTATAGTTAAAATTAATACCGAGGTATGGTATTTAAAATGTGACTGTTGCAGTTTAAATTAAAAGAAAGCATCCATCATTTTAATGAATAATAAAGAAAACCAAAGCAAAACAGAATTACGTTACAAGTTTTATTTAATTTATCTTGCTTGTTTCTTGCAGGATGCATCGTTTTTGAGTAAAACAGGATATTGTGGTATCCGGGGATATCATGACTTAATATTGTTTTGTAATTTGTTGTTGTTATTGTTGTCTTTTTAGTATGGGCACAAGCTTCTTAGGTCGATCATAGATCCGAAAAGTTTTTTCAATCCCATGTTTGAGCTCACATTGTCGGTCCAGTGTAATTTTTCTCTGTTTGTGCCGTTTACACTCTGTAAAGTGTATGTGTGACAGGTCTCATTCACTCATTTTGAAAACCACCTGCAATATTCAGACGGGATTTGGAGATGGTTATTACAATGAAATGCCCATTTTCTTTATGAAACTTAATTTAGTATTCTCAAACATATTTGACATTTAATTGGCTAGCTAACCTTGACATCCTATGTAGAAATATGTGCATTTTAGAACATTAGAAAAGATTAGCCTCGCTTTTGACTCAGACATCTGCTGTAGGTATAAATGTGCGTACCATACGGATCTTGCTTTAATTTTGTTGATCATGAACAGGATTTGACAAATGCAAATGCCCAATAATCTAAAGCCACTCAATAAAAAATGTTGATTTTGTTTTACGAACAAGGAGTGACATGATAAAACTTCTGCGTGATGTGCTGCACGATAATGCTTGTCCCCGTGTGGCGAATATTATATATCAGCAGTTAATGCTTATATTGAAAGATTAATCAAACTTAAACTCAGTTTGGTTGGCCTATTTGGAATTTGTTCGGCGGCGGTAGCATTTATCTGTTCGGGGTACTTCAAAACATGAACGGTACTCCAGATCTTCTCTACTTGTTACACTTTTGTTGTTTAAATCTATCTTTCTAAATGTGCTCTAAATTTAATGCTTTTTTAAGGTACCTATCATAGTTAAGTTTCAAATAAAAAAAAAAAAATTAACCTACCTAATGTTATAAATATTATTACTGTTGGTATAAAATGTCAGCTACTTTAATTTAATGGTAACAATCAGCTATTAAAGCATTAAAAAAATAGAGAGTAGATGAATTTTCGATAAACAATTACTTTGTCTACTGAATAAGTGTTATATTTTATTTATTATTATTTTTAAATTGTTTGTAACTAAATTATCAACATCTAAAAAATGGCAACAAAGAATCTGAACGACTATAGAAAGTATACACGATTTGTAACTAAACGCGTAGCTTCCATTAGTAAAACTAAATATGCTGTGGTAAGCTTACATCGATGCTACATTACCTCTTGTTGAAACAAAAACAGCTACTCCCATAAAATATATTTGAATATGTAAATTATGAGGCAGCAATGTTAATAATTAAATATTATGATGATTTGCACAACTGAAAAAACAAAAATATAGTAGGAAAACAAATTCTACGCTGATATAACATGTTGAATTATAGTCGAAACTAAACTTGACCTGAAAATTCATTTAACTAAAAATCTAAAAACCGGTTGATGTGTTTTTTAAAATACAATTCCAATTACTAGATATTTGCAATGTTGCGAGTAGAAAATATAAAATATAAAAGAGTTAAATGCAGTGAAAGAAGTTTTCTGAAAATAGATACCCCGCGTTCAATATTCCTCCGTTTATAATTTGTTTCAACCCTCATAAACTTAAAATGCTTCAAATTCTATTGTTACATTAAGTATTGTGAATCAGAAAAGGTTTCCTCAAATTCTAAGAGATGCAAAGTTCACCTTTGTTCAGCGACATCACTTTTTAGTAGAGGCTGAATCAAGAACAGAATAGCGGATAATTAAGAACGTTCTGTTATTATCCTTGGCAAAAGCTAAGAAAAAGTAAAGATAATTTCAAAGAATACGGTCATATCTGGGTCTTAAACAAAAGGTCTTCCAAATGAAAGCATGACACTACCACAAAGCTATAGTGCTTAGTGGTGCTAGAGCACAACACGAGGCTGCTTTTAAGGTAGCAGTTAGAATGAAATACGTAGTTGTTATAGCTTTTAATCTGTCAAACAACCAGGAACACCGTGTTTTCTGAATGGATTTTTGTGAAAGGTTTGAAGTGTTTTTCTTTGATATTGACAGAAGGATTTTTTTTTATAAAATTTTGTAACACACTATTTAATTATTTGACAAAACAAAAACATATTTATCGATTGGTTTTCTCGTTAGAAGATAAATTAAAATAGGATGTTTCTCTTTTTGTGTGTTTCAATTTGTTCAAATAATAAAGTAAAGCTTTATAGCATCAAAGTAAAATTTAGAGTTTTACAGCTATATTCCTCATATGAAAAATTCCTTCCAAGGCGACAGTGCACTTCGATTTATAATATAAACCTTCCTAAGGGCAAAGCAACTCTGTCTAAAGAAGTTCGCTTCGAAGGATCAATTTCTCATGTTACGAATGAAAATATCGTTCGTATTAAGCAAATGCCAAGAGATGATTTACGATACATGTATCTTGAAATTCAAATCCTTCTCCGAAGTACATCGATTGATAGCAGAAGCAAAAATTCACTCAAAAAAAGTTAAGTGCAAATATTTTTTTAAGAGCTGCGTACTTAAATGTAATGGCATATCTCTTGTAATACCATAAAAAAAATTATTAATGGACTCCAACAGCGTCGGGACCGACGTCAAGATTTAGAGCGTGCTAAGACAAATCCACATTTTTGCGCTCTTTACCTCATACCAAGCAATATACGTACACATATATATATAAAACATAATCTCCCTCCAAAATGTGACAAAAGAACGCAGTCTAAAAATAAATTTTAAGTATTATTATGTCAAACATTTTTATATTTTACAAGATAAAGTTAGTTTTCCGAAACTAAACAAGCATCTGGAATAAGTAGAAGGTGAGTAAAACAAGCCGTTTAAGTCCATACCGGACTCGTCGAATCACGTATCAATAAAAACGATTTTACATTTATGCCTTTGTAAAATATAGAATCGCCAATTTGTGCCAGGAGGGTCACACAGACAAAATGTTGAAATAAGCTGCTTTAGATTAATCGTGTACATCGAGCTATGTACGGCGTATGACCTTTTCGGAGATACCAAAAGAAGAAATTCTTTCCTTTGTTTCAAAAAGAATCGGCTTACATTTGGATATGTTGCTTTTTGATGCTAGAAATGGGTATGTTGCACTTTGAAAAAAGGAAGAAAAACTCTGGTGTAAGTCGAAAAACACTTATTAAAAAAGAAAATGTGCAAAAAGTAACATAAACGTCAAAGAAGATTGTTATTTTTTATAGTCTTGGTTCTGGCTCCTCTTCTATGGATTCACAATCAGTATTCTCTGTACCTCCGTGGTTAATTATAGAATTCATCAAAACAGTGAAATACCAGTTATATTCTTCTACACGATACCCGTGATCGCCATATGCCTGCTCGAGAAGATTAATTACAGCCCTTTGTCTCGCTATATACCACGATGCTCTGCAGCTTCTTTAGGATGTAAATTTTCTATCTTATTCCCCCATTCTAATAATGAAGTAAATTTCTTCAATGGATCGTCAGTGCAGTAATATATCTCTGTCTTAACAAAAACGCTGTTTTGACTTTCTTTCTTCGTTTTCTTTTGTAAGTAAATTCTCTTTACTCACTGATTCCATCCAGTTTCTTAAAAGTTTCCAGTAAGTACTTCCAATTATACACTTCAATCTTTATCCATTTGTCTGACTACTTCGAATTTTGAATAAAGATCTGCATAGTCTTCAGGAAGTACAATCCTTACCTGTAAGTACGAATGGCCTTTTATCGGAAAAAATTTCCCTAATAGATTTAGGAGCACGCTTGTGGAGCACCACATTAGCATGTTCATCGCGTTATGATCTTTGACGATTGTAGTGACTTTCACGAGCCTTAAACTTTCCTATAAAGGTTTTCAACTTTTCCTCTTTCCTAGATTTCTCTTATAATTTGACCTTTTGCTTCATATCGTTTTCTTCAGTTCTTTAAAATTCCAAATATTTTGTGCTATCCACAGTACATGTCACTTAGAAACTTCAAATATTTTACCAAAAAATTTCTGGCATACAGTGTGGGTCCTATTCTCGTGTTGTATCTGAAATTTTACAATTTTATGCATAGGACAATAGTACCACTGAAATATAATAATACTAGAAGGGACGCTGCGGTAGGGAACGCGTTCCGACAGAGAAACAAATTGAAGGAGCCACCTGTCTTTCGTACATTCGGTATCGGTCTGTCTCGTAACGCTTTCTACTAATTGCACGATACACGAGCGCCCCTTGCAGTATTATTATACGAGGTATGTGAGAAAAATGATGAGACTGATTTCATACTAACCAAAGTTTTTATTTTTTTCAAACAACAATGTTATCCCCTTCAAAGTAGTTCCCTTGGGCAGCTATACACCGGCGGAGTCGTTGTTCCCACTCTTGCTGTGTGACACGGAGCATTGTCATGATGTCTGTCAAAATTTGATGCACGGTGAAAGTGTTTAAATTTAACTGTTCACTCATCATTCTTATTGTTAAACGACGGTCTGATCTTACAAGAGCCCTCACACGTTCAACGTTTTAGTCAGTTTTTGAAGTTGAAGGTCTCCCTGAGCAAGGTTCATCTTCAACGTGTTCTCGGCCGTCCAAAAATAATTTGTGCCAGCGGAAAACTTGTGCTCTTGATAAGCATTGTTCCCCATAGACCTGTTTCAACTTTTCAAAAGTCACACTCGCGGATTCACCAAGTTTAACACAAAACTTTATTGCACAACGTTGCTCTAAATTCCGATGCTCCATTTCTGTAACACACAACAAAAACACAACTTCACTGATGGCGCTGTCAAAAATAATGTGTTAGCTGTACGGAGTTGTAACTCGGACTGAGGAAGTGGAAGCGATAAACAAACCGGTTTAGCACAGGCCGGTAGACACAACGTTGCCAGATCTGCCGCAGTGTTGCCAGTCTCATTACTTTTCTCACACTCCTCGTATTTTAGTGAATAGTACACGTGCTTGCACTAACTTACCGTATATGTTATGTAAAAATCATGCGGTTTGCGATTATTTGAAAGTAAACTCGAGCGAGTCCGTATAGTTCGTCAACAACTGCAACTAATGAAACCGAGAATTTAACCGTCGCGTCGGTAAATGTTATAGAAATGGATACGTTGAGCTTTGAGGTATATGGATATGTTGCATTTTGCAAAAATCAGTTTTTGTTCTCGAACTGTTTTTAATGGGTTTTGTTGCACTTAGACGGTGTTACATTTTAAAATTGAATAGAGCAGGAAACTTTCATGTAACGATATAAGAGACATCTGTATGAAAGTTTTTGAACTTTGTGATACGTTGACGTTTTGATAGTGTTACTCCTCAGATATACTGAGGAGTTCTTAGCTTTTGCTATAAATGCTGAATTGAAATACTAAGATAAAATTTTCCACAGTACAATCTTGTCATAAAGCACTATCAAAAAACTTGAGCTATCAAACTTTTTTATAAAAATCATCATACTATCAAAATTTAAATTTCTTTAGAAACTTACTTACAGATTGTACGGGATTGGCTTAATATAATGACACTTTTAGTTTTGTAACCGTTTACGTCACTTATTTGGTTTCTGCCTAGCAGAAAAAACAAAAACACAATCATAAATTGTAAATAGTGCGTACTTTAATTCAGTTAAGAATTTTATTGCGTAATAATAAAATGGGTAAGGTTTATAGAAGAACTTTGACGTAGCTAACGCCCCCGCAACCCCTGCTGTGATTGGCCGCGTGGCATGAGGGGTACAATCAAAGCACATGCGGTACGTAAAAAACTTACAATTAGATGAATACATATTTGATATACATTTTTCGTGAGGGACGCTTAATATAACCTGCAAGAGGGCGCAATGGTAGTTTTAGTTACGCCACTATCGAAGAAATCTTGTGTTCAAGAAACCCATAATTAAATATTTGGGTGTTTCACCGTTACCAATTCATATGAAATTCTAACTCGTGCCTTTTGGTTCCACGATTCTATTTTGTAGTTGTTCTATTAAGATGTAAAAGTTAAAACTTTTTTATCAAATTTTGTGTGTCAGAAATTATTTTCAGAATGTTTCAGTATACAGGGTATTAGTAAACTACTGGCATTAACTTCAATGGCAGATTCTGCATCACTAATAGTGACGATTACGATTTACTTTCTAGAGTGAGAACTATCGCATCAAGGAGAGCATTTGTTTGAATACTGCTGGTTGATTGTGATGATGCGTCAACAAACACTCTACAGGTCTGCAAATAGCAAAAATGAGATAGACGAAATACCGCCTTTCGGCGCCTTTGGTTAAGGTTCACTTTGGTATTTAATTTTACTAAAAAGAAAATTACAAGGGTTTCAGATTACTTTTGTAATGTCTAGAAATCGAGATAATCACCTTATACCCGAACGCGAGTCAGCAGAACATTAATTACATGTAAAGAACTGTACTTTTCAAATACACACCAACAATAAAGTTACACAAAAAACTAAAATTCATATTTTAAAAATAACAAACGCGGTTATTTCATTAAATGATTAATTTCATTAATGATGGAGTTAGAAAACTCGACTAATTAAATTGTTTTTGTAATTGCAAATTAAAATTAAAATTAATTATTAATTAAAATGAATACACGAGGTAAAAATGATAATAATCAATAAAAATTAAATCCAAATACCACAAATAACGTACACACTCATAGAAATCTAATATTCATTTCAACACAAAAATTAAAAATGTGATTCATCTGTGACCTTGTTATTATTATTTTAGTTCTTTATTGCTGTGCCGTGTCCTTCGTTAGAATTGTTTATTGTACCATCAGCAAAATGTGTTTTATAGATAATAACTGACCTACTCGTGTATACCAGTGACCCCGAACCATTTTCACTTTAGAACTTTGACATGTCTTTGTGAGTTTATTATGCATTTTGGACCTATCATTGTCTAAGCAATTTCTTTTATTTTCTCATGTTCTACCTACCATTTAAATTAATGCAAGTAGTTTACTAACACCCTGTATATATGTAATTCGAAAACTGCATGTGTGTGATCATCCTGGTGTAAGTTTCAAAAGTTTTTAATTTATAGGCTCTTACTTATGTTTCTTTAACACATCGTGAATCTCCCAATACCTTTTCTTCGTCATGTCGAATTGAAGGTTTTAATTTTGGTTCGAAATAAGCAAAAAAATAATAATAAGTAGTAAATAATACAACAAATATGTTTCTTGTATATATTGTTTTTGATATTGATGTGAACGGATGGAAATTTCAGTGCGAGAATTATATCTACATATCCGGGAAATTTTGTTTTGACAGAAAAAACTATAGTATACTACAATCTCCTTTCTCTATAAAAGCATAAACATCGATCGAAGGGTCGAGTCCGTAGGGTCTCTCACACAAACACTACCCTATCGCGGTTTCAGTGAAAGGTATATACTTATTGTTAGTCTAGAAAACGTCATGTACTAAAGCAGGAAAAATGGGCAATTGCTCTTGAAGCCTTTCTGTTTATAATTTTAACTTAAGCTTAATAATGTCGTAACTCCGTTTTTATCAGATTATACATGTATATAAATTTAATATACGTACCTTAAGATAATTAAATTTTTAAGTGAAAGGAACAAGAAAGTAGCTGCAAATATTATAAACATGGGATTTAAGAGGATTTACAGTAAAATCTGAAAAATACTGCAGTTTGTTCCTAATCCATTTATTAAAAAAGCGCCTTAATATTCTTGTAATTAAATAGATTACTACCTCGAATTAGACAAACATTAATTTATTGCTAGTGACAATTATCAATGAGAATCAAATCACTAAACTCATTCTTCTGTAGTGTATAACTGTTACAAAAACAAGCAGAACCTACAAAAAACACATACGACACTACTCTGAAATAGTAGAGTTATTATTTTTCTGCGTTAAATAACGCGTAGCACGTATGCCAAATATTTAAAAATACCTTGAGATTGTAACTTCGTGAATTGTTTGTTCCGTACATGAAAAATTTCACGCATCAGTTTCCATTGTCGTAATACAGAGTTGTAACCAATGCGCAATAAAAGTACTAGGAGGAACAAGTTTCCAGAACCAAACATTTGATCTTTCACTTGCAGTATTAAATGCCAGTATTTTTCAATACTGCTTGAAATATCCAGTAAAGCAGATACTGGAATTCGAAAATTTGCAATGTCATTATTAAGCAAATGCTCCTTAAATATTTCTAGTACTTCTGACTACCAAAGAGTGCTTTTAAATACATACAGTGGTTTCAAAACAGTATTTAAAAGTAGAGTTTAGTCTTAAGTAGATCTACCTTAAATAATTTCCAATATTTCCAACTATTTATCACATTACAATGTTTCAAATACTGGGGATACATCAATAAAGTACACAGAGTAGTTGGCAATACTTTTTAGGTAACAAGCCGTACTTGTTAAACATTTAAAGACAAGTATCAGTATCAGTACCTTGTATACAGCGTTCACGATGTTTCTGAGTCGTATATGACTGTGGAAGAATGATAGTTTGAGTGTTGTAAACCGGGCTGTTTATCTATTAACTCGGCTTGTAAAATCTTACTGACGCTGAATGTGCTTTAAGGTTATGATTTTATGACAGTTTAACCTCACGCTGTTGTCTTTTTTGTAACTCTGTAAATATAAAGAAAACTTGATTTCTTTTTAACAAATCAAAACTACTAAAGGTTTATGCAAAATTTTTGATCGTGCAACAGCCCCAGCTACGATAATTTTTATTTAAAGAAAGAAAACACTTCCAAACTAACAAAATGAAAGCATGGCCTGTTACGACCCAGAACCATCGTGAACGAAGTATAGACAATATTGGAGATTTCAGTGCCAATACAGCAGTTTTAAAAGTACCAATAATAAACTACTTGAAGTACTGTGCGATCGAAGAAACGAAGTCGAAGACCAGTCCCATGTGACAACGCTGATAAGAGAGTAGACAGCGGTCCACAGTTGGAAATTGTTAGATTAAACCAGTATACAAATCCAATTTGATATTTTAAAAATACAATTATAAATTAAAATCCGAATAAAACAATTTGCGTAAATTATTGATCAATAGATTGGGCTGTAGAATGAAAGGGGATACACATTGACGCAAACAGAATGGTAACGTTAACAAAAGTGTAAACAAGCGTAGCAAGTAGGTGTCAAAATTGGGACTATCATGCTAATAGGGTCAATAAACGTCAAATGTGATGAAATGCAGATGTTTTCTCTATTATTATTCTCCAAAGTAGCACATTCTTTATAATTCCCTTCTGGCGTCTGATCAGTTAGAGTTTTCTAACAAATATTCTCTTTATCTTATTTGTAAAAGAACATTGTACATTATATACTTACAGGTACCTAAACCGTGCACAAAAAACCTGCTACTCGTATAACAATTTGTTTATTGTTAGTTAAATAGAAGTTTTTATTGACCAAGCTTGACAGTGTTTCTAGTAAACGTTACAGAGTGATTACAGGTATCTCAAAAAAGGTAATTTAAGAACAAGTTCTGCATCAGCAAAAAATTTGTATAAATAATAGCTTCAAAAGTCTGTAGAAATAATGGAACATTAGTCGCCCATCTTGCCCAAGTCCTATCTGCTATTCTTCTACCTTGAATCAGTAACCTCAAGTGGTTTTGCTGACGTCATAGGGGATTGCTAGATGTCTCTCTAAATATCAAAGAAATAAAAAAAAACTCTATTTTTTTCTTATTGTAAGAAGATTCTTATTCTTCTTCCTTTAACTTCAAATTTATATGCTGCGTTTATTGAACATACAAATGGGCAGATTTGGCATAAGGAATGTGTCCTACTGCGTGTCATCCGTTAAATCAGATTTTATAAATACAGTTTGTCTATCTCCAGGCAGCAAAACATCTTCCTTATGCTAATCTGCCTATTTGCATGTTCAGTAAATACAGAATTTAAATTCAAAGTTAAAGGAAGTAGAAATAGATCTTCTTACAATAAGAAAAAAATAAAGTTTCTATTCTGATGATGTTTAAATAGATATGTGCATTGGAGACTTTAAGCAGTGCTATCTTAACTATCGGAGAGTCTCCAATCAGACACAGGGTACCCCGCTTGGACCCCCAACGAGATAACCAGATATGAGCAAGTCTCTCTAGGTCTCCCTAGGACATGAAGAAAGTTGGCTTGTGGCGCCCAAAGCACGTGATCCAGGTACTTCTAGGTTTAGACCTAAAATTCCTGGATTACTTCTACTGCTGACAATTCACATTTATCTGTTTCACTACCAAAAGCTATTAATTTTTTGATTCGCCTGGGATTAATCATTTATCTTGTATTTCCTTTTTTGTTACCAATTCGACTGTTAGTATTTTT
>VTPC01085587.1:0-11061 GCA_011009095.1 Ignelater luminosus | reverse complement strand
TTTTTCAAAAGCATTTGAAAATGGCCAATGCGATAATACACAAATGCTTTTATTTACATGTAAGACATAACCAGAATCTGGAGTATATTCTAACAATTGTCTTTGCTCCTCACTAAGAAGTTCTTCATTAAACTTTTCATAAAAGGTTACAGCTGAACCATATACTTTATGTTTAGCATCAGAAACGGTTAATATGAAGGTACTAAATACTGGTTTTGGTTGAGCAGCCTTTTCAGGCCATAATTCTAAAGTTGCACCCATTGGTAAACAAAATAATGGAACTGAACTTGGATATGGGAAATTTGGCAAATCAACCATTGGATATCTACAATTAGATAAAACGTTATGCCATTTTATACACAATTTGCAAAAGTTTACCTATACAAAGCTGCTGGTTTATATGTTAATAATTTAGCTCTGTTCATTGACTTCTTGTAACAAAGGAATACATCGCTTCCTACAATTCCTTTGTTGAGATTCTTATTTATACAGCAAAAAGCATGTGGAGGTGATTCTCCCTTGCTAGCAATCACAACACAAATATCAGTTACTACTAATGCATTGCATGGTAAAGTTGGCAATCCACGTCGAAATGTGATGAAAGTGTGAGCTGTGGAATTATTAACATTTGCAAGTCTTTTACCAACACTTTCTTTAACAACTTCTGCATCTGGCATTAACCATTCTTTCCCATCATACATAACACCTACATAAAAAGTAAATTAATAAAATCAATTCAAATATTTATGTTGTAGGATCGTACCAATATCAACCAAGGGTGGTTTATCTCTTCCTCTTTTAAAGCAAATAAAACATTCCACGCTACGTAAACTGCCATGATTTAAATCAGCACTTAGACCTGTAGGCGTATGTGTAATTATTTCATATCCAGGTGGCACAACTTCATCTAATGTAGGAAATACAATGCCTATATCTGTTATAGGAGCCTGGCAATGACTGGGTTTTAAAACACCTGCATCTGATAATGCAATATCATCTAAAGGTTCTGGATCATCAGGTAATCCAGCAACAACAAAGTAATCGGCAACTCGTCGATCATCCATCGTTAAAAATTGAAGAAAAACTTAACCTGTACAATATAATTGTTTGCTTCATACAACCACATATTCGAAGATATAATTATTTAAGGCACATCTAATGCTGCTCGTAAACTAATACATTGGCACTAACTACGAAAACAACAAATGTTAACACTGGAAGTAAAAGGTTTGATTTTTTTGTACCATAGTTAACTGTCCACACTTCAGATGATTCATCAGGCTTCGGTAAGATTATTTTATAATTTAAACTGTTGAATTACGAAAGATATTTTTTAACGGTTATTTAAATAATCTAATTTTTTTCACGATAGCGATTAAAATTACAAGTTATAATTCGGTGTTTCATGTTTTATTAGTCTTTTTTGTTTACCATCTTTGACTGATCTTTGACGTTTTTGACTCTCGTATTTCATTTCGCATGATGGTTGTCAAATGTTAGTCAAGTTCATTACCTTTGTTCGATATTTTCAAGGAAAAAGTTCACTTCTCATCCAAATAGTCCCATATTCCATGAAGAGATGGCACCACAGGATTTCCAATTATACTTGAAAACTTTTCAAATAGTAATAAATAAAATTAACTACATACTATATTAATTCTTAGATGTAATGCAATTACTATCGTATAAAATTATGATATAGTAAGTTTTAAGATTATATCTCTCTGAACGGCGCAATAGACGAAAACGCTCAGAACACTATTTTCTTTTTACAGCGATACAGACCGTCAACTGTTATAACTTAATTTTTTTGTAAATAGAAAGGTAAATATTAGATTCAGGTAAATTAGTTCCAGTGTGGTATTTCTTTCAATTGCGGAATATGTAATTATAAAAACAAAAGAATGTCATACAATTAAGTACTTTCACCTTTTCTGCTTCTCTATAAATAAATGGAACCAATGGAACTTTTAAAATATCTATAGTTTGTTGATATTAAGTAGGTATTATTTTGTGTTAAAAACAAACACTGAATCACGAAAAAATAAAAAAAGATGGACAAAAACATTATTAAAATATTAAATTAAAACCACTACCGTTTAAATAACTGTAAAAGATAAAAACGGAGGCTTCAAAATCATTCCGTTCATATTTGTGGTTAAATTTTTGTTGTCGCGTCAACGTCAAGGCAAATATTATTTAAGTGTCTAAAATTCTTACTACTATACAGGGTGTTAAGTATATGCATGACAGACTGCTACTTTTTTATTTGCTTTTTATAAACATAAACTGTAATTTGCAGGCGGTTTAAGCTACAGCACTTGTTTTTACATACCTGTTACTAAAATAGTTACATAATATTTACGGACCTTGCTGGTAACAAGGTATCTAACAATATATCAAGAAAATGTTATTTAATCTCTCCATAAGGCTTAAAAGTCAATATTTCTGGGGGCAATAAAGCACTTTGTGTTATCTTATATTTAGTTATTTATAATACAGCTAAGTTAATACAATGTTGTCGTAGCAACGAAAAGTCAGATATTGTCTAAAATAATAAATTCTCGGTATATTTATAGTGTTGAATATAGAAATAAATTTCTTAGGGTTTTGGAAGTTATGGTGGCTATTTGTAATGATATAGCTGTGATATTTCGACAAAAATGAAAATTTAATCTGAGAAATGTTACGGGAAATAATTGTAAGACGACTGCGACGGCGAGTGGGTTTTCGCGCAGGTTAATTTCATGCAGCGCAGCGCAGCGGGGCGTTCACTTTATGCTTTCAGAGAAAGCTTTCCCAGTACCTATCTTTTTATGCAAGTTTATCTGATAGAACTTTTTGCATTTGAGGGTTGACGTATATGACTAAGGTGTCTTTGTCCCTGGCCATGTATTATCTTACTCTTAGATTCATATTATTTCCGATCGTAGAAACTAAGTAGGTATAATACGATTACAAAATGCAAGTAGTGAAGTTTAAGTTATGTAGGTATATAAAGGGTCGAAAATGCAATTTCTTTTTGATCACGCAAAGTCTGCAAAAACATTTTTGACCATGATATTATAATGTATATGTTAGGGTAAAAGTCTGAATATACTAGCATTTATTAATAATATAAAATGGTAAAAGTTTGAAGTATTTCATGAAACCATGTTTATTTAAACAATAAAAACCAAATAATAAGCGGTTAAGCGATGTCGTTAAAAGCACGTGATGTGAAAACTATTCGTTCATTACAGACTTTGAAAGGATATGATTATGACATTTCACAAGATTTTTCCGACTTTTACCATTCCATATTGGTAAATGCTAGGATATTCATGTAAATTCTAAGATTTACTAATTTTCGGACTTTTACAGTAACATATACAATATTCCTACAATAGTCTGAAATGATTTAAAGGAATGTCTTCTACATATACAGGGTGGACCAGGAATCCGCAACTGCAACTGTCAAAATATTCAGGTTAGTAGTATAAACAATGCTATTCGTTTCTATTGTATATTACGATTACTTATACTCCAATAAAACATATTACAAGCTAAGAACACAAGATGCATTAGATTATCCGAAATATGACAGAGGAGGGATCAAATGGCCCCCATATTCCCCTTATTTGAATGCTTGTGATGTTTATCTTTGGGGTTATTTAAAGGATTATGTTTACAGCAAAAGTTCCAGGACTCTCGAGGACCTTGAAAATTTTATTCGAGGGGGATTGCAAATAATTCGATTGCAACTCCACAAAATGTAATCACCAGTTTTGTAACGAGGCTGTATCACATCATTATATTGAAGGTGGATATATTGAACATATAATAACATAAATCCCAAAGTGTCTACTTTTGATTTGTATATTATAAATTATGTTCTTTACATTAATAAATAAAGAATTGTTTTATAAAGTAATTTGTCAATCTCACTGATCCACTCTGTATTTTAAAAGTTTCTAGAAGCTGTGCGTAATTACGAGGATTAAGATTCTTTTCTAAATATACAGGGTCCGGAAAAAGTCCCTAAAGTTTTGAATAAATTGTCATAGCGACTTCCGGTTTTCGCTGAAATATTTCTTTCTTTAATGTCTTTCGAATAAGAATAAATTAAGTAATTTAAGGGTTGCTATTTGAAAATTCTGATGTAACCCCCATCTCCCCCTCTTATACATCATGAAAATTTAGTTACTTTCAAAATATAGTATTTTTAGTCTTAAAAGGTTCCTGGAATTTTTAGAAATATATATTCTTCTGCTTAAAAATTACAAGGTCGTTTCTTTTTTTGAACTCTGTATAGTATGTGGACCAATAATAATAAAATCACCTAATAATCGATTCATACGTAGTACATTCAATCAAAATGTAATTTAGGATTACATTTTCTTAAAGTGTCTAGAATCGACAATAAACATATCAAGAGCAAGAGTAAACTCTTAGATAAGTATATAGAAAGTATGAAAAAGGGCTTTATTATGTAGAGACGAACGACATCTTGAACATTATTTATTATAAAGAAATTTTGTCAAATAAAGTTTAGGTACCTATTAAATCTAGTGCTGTGTAGTGAATTGTTCTTTTTCTACCATCTTAAATTGTGCTATCCTCAGTTGTCTTTTTATGGGAAATTTCATTAAAATAAATTTTGTTCTAAATAAATTTATCGATATTAAATTAAAGTGTAAAGTGTGGTAGATCACTAGAATCAGAAAAAAATGTCTGCCCAAATTTACTAAAACAAAACAAGAAAAACAAAAATCGATAGCGATCCCAAAAGAACAAAAGAAGATCAAAGTTACCTAAAAAGAGTGCCATTAAATTTTAAGTATCTTAGACAATATATAAGTTACGCGGAAACAATAATTTTCTATTTTTTCAGTTTTCGTTTGCTGAGTATTAGAATACGCAACTTTGTTTTACTTTAACCGAGTTTGTATCTCTACTGTTTTCAAAATTCTTTAAAATTGGGCCTTGTTGTATCTTTCTAAAAACTCCAAAATCTTAAAATCTCAACTATTTTCCACAAAATACAAAGTTGAAGATTGATTTTTAATTATGTAAATTTAAATCGAAGCAGTAAAAATAGGAGGCGTATTTATTGGAAGTTCTAGGATTTTAAACGAATTATAATTTAAATTTTGTTTTCCACCATCAATTTTATGCGAATCAATAATATTACATGCCTACAAAAGTTAAAGTATTTGTGTTTCAAAACATCTCTTTACTTTGCAGATTTAATTTTTTATTTTACGGAGCACATTTTTATAATATCTAAATAGAATATTCTCGAGAACTAAAAATGGAGTGTCAACAGTATTATCAATAAATTACAATTGCAATCTTCAATAATAAAAAGACAAATAAAACAACATTTGTATGGAAAAACAATTATTAGATTAAAGACATAGAAATTTAAACTACAATTCTGGTAAAAATCAAACAAGATTCAACATTTTACATCATTACTCATCAATACATAACAAAACAGTTCTAATATTAATGATTATCGTCTTTATCGCATGAAGTAGTCAAAATGTTAACAATTATGTAACCGTAATGAACTATTTTATAGTTCTTCTGGCACCATTTTTAAAAGAGCCATTTTCTTTTTAGCCACTTTTGAAATTAATATGTCGATGGGGCCTGTGTTGTCGTAAAGTGATGGAGCTTTGAAAATAATCAGCGCCGTACCAACAACACACGCTAGAGTAAAAATCCACAAGAAGAGGCGATCAAGTACCATTGCAACGTACTTCCAGTCCTCTTCTACCTAAAACGTGATTGTAATAATTAGAAACAATTTGAACATTTTAAATGACAATATTTAGTTTTTTCGTTAGCTTACGTTTTCGTAAGTGTCTTTGTTTTTAACATGTTGAGCAATAAATCTGGAATCGGCAATTGTCTTTTCGATATCGTGCAGTCCGAGTTTTTCAAATATAGGACTGGGTTCACTTGTTCCGTCTAAAGTGTTGGTTCTACAACTGGCTGGGCTATAAAGGTCGTCGTCTCCTCCAGAAAGTGGCATTGCAGGAAATGGGGGCTCTCCGAAACAAGGACCCATACCACCTGAAGCAGCTACATCAAATCTAGATGGTGGGAGTATACCTAAATCAAAACTACCTCCGAATGAATTGTTATCGTAAGCTTTAAATTTCTCCGTTCCAGGAATGTGTATAACGTCTGTTAACATACTGTCGGCCCCTTTATTGTCATCGTCATCTTTTTTGGGCCTTTCGATGAATAAAAATTTTGGAAGAATGCCGATAAAAAGATAACGTACCCACGGAGCTAGCTTGTGGGTGACTGGTGATCTAAAGTTCACGTTAAGTACAGCAATTGTCGTCACAACAGATAGTGTACAAAGCAACATGGTAAACAATAAGTATTTACCAAGCAGAGGCACAGTTATGGAAGTTGGAGGAATAATTTCCACCAATAAGAGGAAGAACACTGTGAGCGACAGAAGAATCGAAATACTTAATGAAATCTTTTCTCCCGAATCAGACGGCAAATAAAACACAAGAACGGAAAGAAACGAAATACCAACGCACGGTATAATTAAATTTACTGTATAAAAAAGCGTTTTCCGACGCAAGGTGATGTTAAAAATTATATCGGGATAAGGTTCTTCGCAGCAACTGTAGAATTTCTCGTTGCGTACAGCTGGAACACGCATTATGTGCCACTCGACTGATATGTAATAATCTTGTAGATCTATGCCAACATCTATATTATCGGAATCTTGAACCTGAGACAAGTGTCGAAGGTCAACCTGAAAATAAAGCTTAGTTTCCAATTGTTTCTATTATAATTTCTATTATCTTACCATATAACCATCGTAAGTCCATGATCCAAATTTCATAAAACACGTCTGTTCATCGAATGGAAAATATTCAACATCAATTTCGCAAAAGGATTTATAAATTGCTGGTGGCTTCCATACGACTTTCCCTGTGTGATGTAAAATTGCCTTCGTCATGATGGTGACTTCATAATTACCATCGGCACTGAAGAAACATTGGAAATAGGTTAAGGTTTAAATTGCTAAAGTAAATTCTCACTTGTTGTAAAGGACGATGTCTGGCAGCCAGATATGTTCAGAGGGCACGTGCAAGGTTTCAACCCCTCCGTAATCATCGGGATTCCATTTTAGCTTGTAATCGTTCCATTCCTGCACAGATTTGATTATAATTTATGTTAGATACCTAGATTTTAGATTTTACTATGATATAAATCGCTGCACTTACTTGTTCTACCCAAACGTTTGTCGTCATTATTTGATTCTTAAGGTTCTGAAATTAAAAACATACGAATTATTATAACCAAGTCTTTTTATGTTTAAGTAACTATTTTACATGTATGTATAATATACTACAATTGTGAATGGCAGATTTGTACATTGTTTATGACGTCATCGTTTCCACTTTTACATTATCTTCTACTGAGTAGCTACCAAATAAAAGCCATTCTCTGTCTTTTTAAATAATGGAACAGTTGTGATAAACGTTACGTATAGTTATTTATCCATTTCTGATTTAATGTAGTACGCATTCATTTATGACGGAAAATCTTTAAAAAATCGTTTTTATTACCATAATATTCAGAAAAATATAAGGAGAATTGAAGGGTTACATTTTATACTTTATTGTCATTTTTATGGATTTCATAACTTAAAGTAGGTCCAAAGAAATATCTTAACGTCTTTGTTATAATACTGAGAGAGAGAGAGAGAAAGAGAGTTTGATGAAAATGTCTTTATTGCCTTATTTATTAATCCCTAGACTAGGTTATGAAATTAGATAAGGTGACAGTTAAATTAATATAAAGCACGTATGAATATATAACAAATTTAAAAAAGTTATGTTAATAATATGAGTGAAGCTGCGAATCGTTCGTGACAGCACAATAGTTCCGTCATCACTCGATTCCTTATTTGGCGAGTATTGAAACAGGTATGAGTTGTGTTATGTGGTGAATTATAATAGTATGAATATTGTAACAAGAAAAGCAAAACCTGCACGTAGACCATTACACAACTCATGGTTGTTTCAATTCTGGCTCTTATTTGACGTTTTAATATACACGATGAGGAAAAATTACGATTTACAATCATATGCACTAAGGAAGTGTTCTGAAGCAAAACAAGATTATTTAAAATGTAAGATTGCTGGAAGCTTTTTAATTTATTATAAAATAACCCTTTTTTTTTAATAAAGAAGTAATCAGAAACTGACAATTCCTGTTGATAGAACGAAGAAAAGAAGAAAATAAAAATGATCTATATGTATAAAATCTCAGATAAATAAAAGTCTTTTAAAAACTGTGCCAAATGAATAATAATAATAATATTACTACTAATTGCCTTCATTGTATAATAAATGTATTAATGCAGTTGTATAATAGAAACAGAAGCGAACTTCATACTTTATATTAAAAGCTAACGCTGCTCTCCGCTTAACCTTTGATCTCTGAATAGTTTTAACTTGAATTGAACCAAAGACCAATACATAGAAGTGGAAAAATTGGCTATGCAAGAGTGTATTCAGATACTAAGAGCTGAGAAAGTTTGAATCTCTTGTAAATTTTCTATTACACGCCTGATAGCAAACATGTTACAATGAGGTTACTATCATTTGCCTTGAGTTATTATTTGGAAATTTTAAAATTAAATGTTTCTTTCTAATCTACATACTTTATGATTTTTTGTGGAAAAATTATAAAACCTGAGAATGTGATTGAAAATCACTTTTTCAATAGTAATGCGTTAATTTCTTGGAGCAGTCTAGTTTTAACAAGCAGACAATTATTTACATTTTGCATTCTAATTCAAAAGATTTAAATAAAAACCTAAAATGTTTTTTGGTCATACCTGTCAATGTCATGTGAAATAATGGTTACTCGATGCATTAGTCTGCATTAAGGTTATTCGCGCTGCGTGAATGTAAGTGAAAGTAAACGTTAATTGTCTTGTTGAAAAACAAAAATAAATCACAGAGAAATCTTAGTAAGAGGAAACGTTGTGCGAAAACTTTTTAGTTACACCCCTCGATAATTTGGAGAGGGCAGATAATGGCCTGTATGCTGTGGAAACTGGTGATATGAGGTGTGCTATAAGGTCATGGTGGATGTGAAAGGGATTATCTGCATACTAGGGGGGTGCCAAACAGAATGTTTTCCAACTTGAGATACTTAGGTCTTTTTCTGGGGAGTAGAAATCTAATTCTTAGAGATCGAGGACGTGCTTTTCGTTGTTTTATTGCACTGTTCACGTACAGGAGGAATTTCCACTTTCGCACTTTTTCGGAAGAGTAAAGGTGACCCATAGAATTTAGAAAAGCTCCTTCACTGAGATTCGTGTAATACAGAATGAGACGGTTTGTTGACGATGCTTTGCCCTAATCATTTTATAACAAAAGATTGTGAAAAATCCACTTCTTATTAAAAACTTATTTAGGATAAAAACCAGAGTAGCTGCGTTTTGTAGTGTGTAGGTTCATCAAGTTTGATCAAATATGTCTCAAAGTTATCAAATGAATTGAAACAAACCGGTGGTGACTCACTGCGTTGTTGTCGAACAACCAGTGAGAATAACATTAGGCTAAGGAAAAGGAAAAAGCTAAAATCCTTATCTAAACATGAACTCTGGAATAGTCTGATAGTAACTAGAAAAGTTTCTACGTCATGAAATTATTTCAGTCTTAAAGCTCGTTTCGAAAATTTATAATTGGATTGTGAACACTGAGAGGTCAGAATGGTAATATAAATCGCTGTTGCATATATGTACGCATTATACCAAGAACAACGACTACAAATCACTGTCGATATTCAAGAAGATCAAATTAACTTTGTTTTGAGTCCATTGCTGTTTCTATTCTATAGGGTGGAGAAATTGAAATAATGATTGAATTTGATTGTTTAAATGGTTCGATGTTCTTCCGGCTTTTCTCTGTTGGTTTAATGTTTTAACCTTTGTGTGATCTGCGACTGTTATTATACTATTTGCAACAGTTCTATTTTTACAATTTCCTCACAACATTGTGATGTATCATGTAAAGGTCGGGCTTGTCCGTAGTAGTAAGACGGATACACGTTCATAATCATTGGCTTTCTTATGCGTTCAGCTAAGATCTGTTTTTCATAAAATGTGTAATGTATCCAGAATTAAAAGGTTACCATTGGAATTTTGAAACGGTAAGGAATAGATGATAGAAAGTTGTTAAATTGCAAATACTTGCCTATTTTGGAAATCAATTTATTGCTGCTTTGATTTCTTTAAAATAACTCATGGTTTTCTAGATGCTTGTTAAAAACTAAAATTTATACAATTCTTTGACGTCCTATATCCTTATAGCGAATCGGAACGGTAAACAAAAAATGTTAAGAAATTCAAACAACACGATAAATCTTTTTTCGCGATTGTTTTTTGTTTCACCACAGATATGTGAATTTTTAAATGGAGTTTTGCCGTGACCATACTTACAACATCAATGAGCTGGGACAGTTTTAATCCCATTTTAACAGTGAGACGGTCCGAATTATTGCCAACGGGTCGTATGAGGCGATTGTAATTTGACAGCAGATCGTCGTACAAACGTTTGGCATCAGGATTACCCAAAATCGAGGGCAGTCCTAATCCTAACATTACCCATGCGAGCACGAGCTCCATTTTGTAAATCTGCAAATAAAAATTAAATTATTAATATAATAATAAATGAATTGATATAAAGAATGTTAATAATTATCATCACGTACTTTAATTTTTCCATTAACAAAACAAAAATATCTAAAATCTTCTAAAAATCTGTACAAATAATGATTTAATAATTTAATTTATATGATTAAAAAACTTTCAATAGGAACGAATTCAGTTGGTATATTGATGAGGGATGAATGGTTCGCAACAGGAAATTCGATATTTGCCGGTTTTGATTTTCCAATTAATCCTTAATGCTACTTCAACATCTGTATCACGTATTGCAGAATAACCATGCTGGAAGGGCAAAAATAAATTGACAGTGATTTGTCTGAACGTTAAAGTTGACATTAAAAAGAGTTGAAAAGTCT
>VTPC01085535.1:0-18958 GCA_011009095.1 Ignelater luminosus | reverse complement strand
AAAAATTAAAAATCTTACTAAATCGTGATAAGAAAAATTCAACCCTTAGCAAGATGCTAACTAGACCTATAATGCAGTAATATTAATCAAAAATACAAGCCACAGCTGTGAAAGTTTAAAATACTGCAATAATACCCTGCTCAAAATTTAAGATGGGACGTTGTAATTCTTAGACGATGTAATTCAAAGGAGGATTTGTAACATTTTGTAAACGTTTTTGATTTAGCATGGTTTTTGTAAATGATATATACATATACATACATTGCAATTGTTAGTCTTTCTTTTGTTTTATACTCAAGAACTAACTGCTGACATCGATGGCCAGAATTACTAAAGTGAAAATAGGCTTGGTTTATTCATATACACTTCTTTAAGCATATCCTATAGTTTCAATGGGCTACGATATTTACAATAAGCGCGGTATGCAGTTGTTTCACATGCACACCTATTAATTATCTAGCCAATAAAGAATAAACATTTGACAGTTACATATGTCAAAACAACTGCTTGGTCCAAGTCCAAGTATATCAACTGGAGAAACTGCAATTCAGCTGAATGTTAGTACAAAATAATTAACCTAGTGTTGTGAGTTTGTGATGTGTCCCACTTCAAATTTTGAGCAGTGTAAATTAAAAGTTTGAAGAATTATACCCAGTGTCCCGCTTGTTAAATTAAATAACATGGAAAACTTTGTCAACTCTAAATTGATTTCAAAATTCAAAAAGTTACAAAATAATCATTACTATTATTACTATTATTATTAATATTATTACTATTATTACTATTATTATTAATATTATTACTATTATTATTACTCTATTCACGTGACAATCTGCAGGGTCCAATTTGTAAGGACTCCACAGATTGCATCGTGTATAGGCTAACCCTGACAATTTGTTATCCGATATCTGGAAGTTAGCTCGGCCAACCACCCAATCGCACTGCTCCCCTCCCTAACTTCCTGTTGTGTGGTGTAGAACAATCGGGAACAATACGATAATGTCCATCTTGATGTTTACTAGTTATTTTAAAATTATTTTACCGTTTTAGAATGTAGTGTATGTACCATCAAATTAATATGTAAAAATATTTTAAAATGTTTGAAGAAGAAAAATTGACATTGATGGATAATAATAGTAAGCTAATACTATGCCTAATTTTGGAGGTTTTGAAACAACCATGATTATTTTAAAACGTTCATATTCCTGTTTTAATTAGTACTGACTAAACCATAGAGTAATTAATATAAGTAGAGGAACAATTACAATGTTTTAAATGTAACCCAAAAACGTACCGTATAATAGGTGGCGATATACTTAGCCATCTATAGGACGGTACAAAAAGTTTAACAGCATTTTTTCGCACCTAAAACTACAGTTTACAATACATTTAATAAACGAAAAATACTTAGTTGTAGAATAGACGTACTTAATACCTCTTCGTGTTGTTGCGGTCATCATAAAACAAAAAAAGGTATTATTTATGTTGCCAGTAATGACAGCTGGATTTCAGTCAAAACACGAATGAATGAAATGTGATACATTTGAGGGCATACAATGAAATTCTTAATTATTTACTTCTTAAAGGGCTTGAACGGTCAAGACTAAACTAAGAATTAGAACTTATATTTTTATTAAAGCAAAATTCTGTAATCATCATTTTGAACGTCTGGAGAAATAATTCAAAGTACATTAATTTATAAAAATAAACTTTTCTTTAAATTCTAGTTAATAAATGATTTAGTTATTGTTAAACTAGAATATAATATGTTTGTTTTTGCGGCTTGTTTTTGTAACGCTGCACTTCTACTATACATATGTAAATACTACTTGTAATACATAGTTTGTATGTAGTTCGTATTTAAGAAATGAAACTTTTCCGTGTATTACTGGACCGGACAGCATAAAAAGTGTTTTCTTATAAATCACTTCACATATGCAAGTATTTTCAGTTTAGACGTTTAGAAATTTTTTTGTTTACTTGTGTATTTCTTTTTCAAAACAGTATTCTCAAAAACAGTTTTGCGATTTCAGTAATGAATGGATTTGCTAAGATTTCGTTTTGATCCATTCTATATTTAAAAAAAGTAAAGTAATATAATAGTGTCTGGCTATTTTTCAGGTGCAAGGCCATAATTTGAAACACAAGATGCAAGCCACGTGCTACATAAAAGTTAATGAGTCTCCATGCAGCTTTGAATGTCCATAACTGTGTAATTAAGACAAATTGAGTTCTACGGGTGTATGCACAAAGAATTCGGACAGAAAACTATCGGTTTAACTCTAAGAGTACGTGCAAAACAATTTGCAGTTATTGCAACTGTCAGTTAGTTAAAGCTTTTCCCAACATAGTTTTCAAATTTGGTTTTTTCAGTTTTGCTTTTAATAAGTAGGTAAAAAGTCTAAATGAAAATTAGCGCTGCCAGATTTTATCAATTATTATACTCATAAGAATAAAAAATACCTCTAGATACTTTATTGCAATGGAAATTCCAAGAAGCACAATTTATGGTATTTGTATACGAACTGATACAGAAAAGAGTAAAGAGATCTAGAAGACCTGCCAAAAAAATATCACCAATGTTCTTGCAAGTTAGAATTAGTCTTTGTTAACTTCAGTAAAATATTGTTTTAAAAGCTTATTTTCTAACAACCAAAGACACGTCTTGCTTTCTTGAGATATTGCAAACATAATGTCTGTGCAATTTTGTATATTTGCTCAAGTTTACGAAGACTAATTTCAAGTTTACGGTGAGCCACCTGCAAGAGCTTTTTTTTCCTTTGGTAACATTATTATGGAAGGTCTTCCAGATCCTTGAAATTTTTTTGCGCCATCAACTCTTTGAGCTCGTGTACAAATACCATAAACTGTGCTTTTTGGGAATTTTCATTGCACCAAAATATCTAACAGTATCGGACTTTTTTGTCCTTATGACTATCATAAAATTTGGCAATAGCTTCGTGCCGTGCATTTTCATTTGAGCACTGCATACTTTTAAGAGCAAAACTGAATTAGCCAAATTTTAAAAATATGTTGGGAATATCTGTAGCTAACTGACATGTTCTCTTAGTGTTTAAACCGATGGTCTTTTGTCTGGATCTAGTCTGCTGGGAGAGTGATTTTTGGTATTTTTAAAATTCCGATGAAAAGATTTCTTTTTATCAAAAGTCGCAAAACTTAGCCAGATGTTTTTAAAGTGTTGGTTCTCATTTGGAGAACACATGTCTAGCAATTAACGATCAGTTATTATTATAGAATTTTTTTGGATTCGTTTTGATATGACTTATAAGAAAAAAAAAAGTCACAAAAATGAAATTTGCTGTAAGTTCAACAGTTGTGAAGTTTCAAGACGTATAGAAAATGTTCCAGAAGGTCAAAGAGATCGATGCTTGAATGGATAAGGAAGTATTTTGCAAAGCGTTTTTTTAAAAACCGTTAAAGTATAAAAGTAGAAGTGTCATAGTCAAATGTAGGGTATACACGAAGGACTTTTTACTCTTAGATTTTGTACACCTATTGCCATATACAGAAACATTTTTCAAGTACTATCGCATTGCCTCGTATTCCCGGCATATTCCCTTTACAACCTTGACCAATGCTGGAGTCATTGCCTATCTTTCCTAAAGTATTGCCAACATTTCCCTAACACTGCTACATTCCCTTAATTAGTTCTACTATTTCTAGCTACATGCCTAACACATTCCCGTTTTCCCGAGTCATCTCGAAATGCTCGAGGCGGGAAGAATTGTCAGAAACATGGCGAAAAAAACATTTTTAATATTGAAAAAGTAGTAGCTAATTCAACTGATTATTTCGAACTTTACAAAGCTCTTGAGTTTTCTGAGACAAGACTTATCCGCTGCCAACATCAAGAAAAGAATTTAAAAGTATTGTCTTTGTTATTACAGAAATTGACGTTCGGTGCCGATCGTCCAGGAACTCTTCACCGACAGCGCTGCTAAATAATTTTTTTAGAAAACCAATCTCGATTGATCTCAGCTTTCGATAAGCAAAACTTCTTTTTAAAGAGAAGGGTACAATATATAAATCTTGTGGATCCTTTTTAAGGAAGTTAGAAGTTTTTAAAGTTAAGATTTTTATTTTTGTTTTTCTACGATTCAAAAACTACTGATTCGATTTTGTTCAAATTTGGTATTACAGTTGAATCTTTACCCTTTTGGAGCGAGGTGACAATTATCCTTCTTGTTTTGTTTCTAAGTAGACAATAGAAATAGAACAACAATAAAAAAGCATTACATTCCTTGATTTATCAATTGCAACGGTGCACTCGTAGTATAAGTGGGCGCGCTCGTCGTGATTTCTTTTGCAACAGCAGCACCGGTTAGACGACGGGATCGATTTACAGATCCCTCCACAATTCTCTCCGACCGCCTCCTATCATAGGAGTTTTGTAGCAAGTTTGCTATCAAACCCGTCCTATTCTATCCGTTCATCGCGTGGAGCGTTCTGGTTACCTGATTACCAAATTTCAATAGATCAAAAAGACCTAAGCCTATTGGCCATCATGATTTTAATTTTGTCTTCCCAATCGTCATAAAGTTACCTGGCTTGACCATTGAAAACAAATGTTTTTAGCTGTAATCACTATCACTCTTTTAAAGAACCTACTGACTTGCTCATGCACAATAGTCGTAGTAGCTTTACTTCGTTATTCCCCAAATTACAGGAGTATTACTGAAATCGACACTAAAAATGTATTTTGTTATCGAGATTTTTGCATATATTTAGAAGAAAATTGCGTTGCTTGGTGGTTTCAAAGATTTTCTTCTTCGGAAAATTTTAGTTCATCTATTGCCGCTATATTCTGTAGCAGATTTCTGTAAGTGGATTTTAAAAGGATTGTTAGATATCTTTGAATTTTCAATATATTATCTCTAAAAATATCTTTTTCTGTGGTCTCCGTAATGTTTCTTAACACTTTGTAAATAGTCTTGTTCTTTCGAAGTGTGCTACTACGTCTACTTTACAGGAGAAGCATCGATCTAATGAAATTTTGAACCAATCTAGATAAAGTTTTAAATTTTTCTCATTTGTTTCTTTCAAACTTGGAAATTATAGAATAGATGAGTCACACTCCTGACGTAACAGGAAAGATCTTCAATTATTTCAATTTACTCTGCTCTTAAGCCAATTAGCTCCGCGTCTTAATTTATTATGAATCACCCTTTATATACCAACATTTTACGGACACTCTGTATACCATACATTAGCGTATTTATTTGACAAGATATGCAGAGAAAGCAAAGAATGAGAATTAAATAGCATTGCCTTTTAAAATTTCACGAATTGTTCACTAAAATAAGAATGCTAACAAATCATACATTAGTGAATTTAAATCTTGCTTCTTTTAATAATTTATCGTCAATTTGATAATCTTTAAAATAAGAAATGCTTGCGTCCGTATAACAAGTACGTACGTTGTTTCTTAAAACGGCTTCTATACCGCAATATCACATAATGATTGACGTAAATGAAATAAAAGTATTAGCAATATGAACATGCTTAAAAGTTAAAAGTTATCAAATTCAATTTTGCATCCTCTCTTATACAGTTATAAATATGAAAACTGGCTCCTTAATGTATAATTCTGTTAAACTATTCTCCATTTAAATTCTATACTGCAAGAAAACAAAAACTTGTGGGTGTTTATTCTACAAATAATAAAGAACACCGCAATGGCTAAATGTATTCAATCCTTTTTTCACAATGTGTTTACATATTTTGTTTACGAATAAGCTTTTATCGCCAGAAATTTCCCCGAAGAAAATATACACAAAAGAAATTTTAATATAATCGTTTGCGACATTTGTCAATTATACCAAGATATAAATTCTTTGAATTAGAAATAATCTGGCGCAATAATGAGAAGTTGAAGAGGGCAGCACCGTCTATGCTTGCCCTTCTTTCCCCTCGACGCACTTGGCCGGCAACCGTACGAGTTACACATATCCCCATAACGTTGTTCCTCTACCCATATTTATTTCCTCTATGACTAAACTGATTTTAAGATTTTGGAAGAAATCAGTTTTTTCTTAATGTCTGGTAGGCTGTGGGAAATCGGTATGGTTTGGCAACTGTTTCGATATGCACTTCTCATGAGGAAATTGTTTGCTTATTTAACCGACCCTGTATCTCTTAAGGTTTAAAAGATCCCAATGCAGGTCATCTCCCACCAAACATCCTGTATATTTTGTTGCAAATTGCTTTGCACAATTAGCTAATCTGACCGCCAAACTGATTTAAAATTCAGTACTATTAAATGAGCAGCTATTTTTACGGCTGTTAAAAATTACTTTTTATTAACTAAACCACAGTAATGTCCTGGAGTGTAGGTTCAATTTTGAACCATTCTTTCAAATTCTGGTGCAGAGGTTGTCCATTTTATTCGGAAAAAACTAATAAAGATAGACATCCTTTCATTAAGTTGTAGTATTAGGAATTACTATGGTATATTCTATGATTACAAGTAATTATGATTTATTGCACTTAATTGTTGCATTGAATTCTCATTTGTGTTGTGTCAAGATTCATTCCATTCTTTTTTAAGATCTAGTTTTTAATCCTGTTTTATGAAAATCCATCTCAATGAATTTATTTCGCTAAGTTAAATGTAAAATTAGTTCTTTAGTTTATCTCATAGTTATGTTATTTTCTAAAAACAGCAATTATGAATTTTCTGCAACACTTACGAAGTAATAAACCTCTAGTTTCATCCAACAGGGGAGGAATCAGGTTCGATGAGATCTCACTTGTAATTTCAAAATAACTTTTAAATCAAATACATTAGTTTTGACAGTTTTGTTTAAAAGATGATGAGTGTGGATTCTCATGTGAGGTGTTAATTGGACTATTGCCGCACTCTGTTGCAATATTTTGTCGCGACGTTTCGGAAGCTAATTATGTTTTCGGCCTCAGGCGTTAGCCCTGAGAAGGGCGGTTTGGTTTATTATTTTGCATTTCTAATTTCCTTTTTTTTTGTAAATCTTCGACTTCACTGGAGTTCGAACCAGGAACAATAATCGCTAATTTGAGCTACTGGAGCGATCTACTTATATAGTTTCGTAAGTTCTATATAAGTTGCGTTTGTGTAGCTAAATGCATAGTCGGTTACTGTGCATGTTGCGCAGTAGGAATTTGCGTCATTTGTTGGTGGCTGCACCATGGTTCTTTGAGCAGAATTAGCTTCTATATGGATCTTATTTATAAGCTAGTCTGGCTTACTCATGTGTGACTTCTTTCAGTTTTCTACAAGTTCTGTTCTCCTCTTTGGCCACTATTTGGTCATTATCCTATTGGATGCGGTGGTCTTTACCCCATACGTGTTCCGCGATTCTCGATTTATTGGTTTCTCCCTTCTTGATGTTATATTGTGTCCTTGAAGTCTTAACTGTAAGGGTCTGCCCGTTTCTCCTATGTACGCCCTGCTACACTCGCATGGAATGTTGTAAACATGGTTCTTGGTCTGCTATTTTCCGTCGCTAGGTTTGGTTTTGGTTTTTGTGTTTGATTTGAACACCATGTATATGTTATATCTGTTTCCGGTTTTTCGGAGTTGATAGGAGACGTCCGGTACACACCGGATGACAGCTGTACGTTGTCTTTTAGCTGCGTTTTAGTTGTTCTCGGACGTTAAGTTAGCTGCAGGTATTAAGTTAGCTGCTATTGTATCACAGTATCCATTCTCTCTAAGGGTTTTAGCTATCCTTTCCCTCTCCTTCTTCAGGTCTCCTTCTTTGGAGTATATTGTCTTTGCTCTATCATATAGGCATCTTGTGACGCCCATTTTTGTACTTCTGTGATGACTGGAGTCGTAGTGCTGGTATTTACCTGTTTTGGTAGATTTCCTGTATACGTTCATTGTGAACTTGTCCCCGTCCCTTTGAACCAAAACGTCCAGGAACGGTAGTTGTTGTTTAGACTTCACTTCTATTGTCAATTTGGTCGAGGGACTGTGATTATTGAGGGAGTGTAGAAAGTTGTCAAGTTTTTCAGCCCCATGTGGCTATATCACCCAGGTATCATCGACATATCTTAGCCACAATTTCGGCTTTGCTTGAGACTGAGATATCACCTCGTGCTCAAACTCCTTCATGAAGATATTGCTCACAATTAGGAAGAGTGGTGAACCCATTTCCATTGCTGGTAGAATTTGCTGCCTAATTGGAAATATGTTGTTTTGATACATATTGTGAGCAAATCCATTATTGCGTCGACACTTAAGTTTGTTCGTACTTCCAGAGTGCGGTAATTCTCCAGTCTTTTTGTAATGATATTCAGAGCCTCATCTGTTGCGACGTTTGTGAATAGGCTGGACCAGGACGTCATTAGTGTCTAAATCTTATGTTTCTAGTTGCTTCGACAAAGTGTTCAGTATTTCTAACTGCTGACAGGTTGTTTCCGCCAGTTAAGTTACTACTATGTCCAACAGGAATCCGGCCAGTTCATGACAAGGAGAGTTTCTCAAGCTCACAATCGACCTCAGAGGTATGGTCTTCTTGTGTATGGGGAGGCCTACTATAATGCGGAGTTAGTTTGCTGTTCTCTTGGGTCGAGAAATCCTCTTTATGTTTGAACAGCGTTTGGTATATTCGGCGTTCTATTCATTGCGTAGGATCTTTGGGAAGTAATTTGTACTCACTCGCGTCTAGCAGTTCTTGGATCTCACTATCGTAAGTTCCCGTGTTCATAACCACAGTTGCTTTGCCCTTTTCAGCGGGAAGGACCTTAATTGAGTTGTCTTGGGTTGACCCTTCTTATCTCTTCTTTGGTGGTTCTGTTTCATCTTTCTCTTCTTGTCCAGTACAGCTCTCGTCCTGTATCTGTACTCTTCAGCTTCTTTTGGTTTTAATTTGTAGGCTGTTTTCTCAACTGCGGTTATGAAATTTATTTTCGGAAAGTACTTTGGTGCTCCCGTTTTCAGGCGTTCGCCCTAAAAAGAGCGGTTTACTTGATTATTTTTATTTATTTATTTTGTTTAAACCAAACCGCCCTTCTGAGGACAAACGTCTGAGGACGGAAGCAGAGTCAGCTTCCGAAATGTTGCAACAAAATATCGCAACAGAGTGTGGCAATAGCTCAATGAACACCTGAAATAGTTTTGACAGTGTAAACTTGTCTTCACGTAAATAAAGCGTTCTTGGCCCCCGGTTGCATACAGCGTTTTCAACTATATTGTCAAGTTAAGAACATTATTAACCAATCAGAAAGAGTAGAATTTAAATGTTAATTCAGGATTCTTCAACTTGAAGTTCAATGTTAACATTGCAATAATAACGTTCCTCTCCAATTCTGTAAATAAAGTTGCTAAGTATACTACATTCACGTTGTCTTTGGATGAGAGTTGGCCATGCTCTTGATTTGTTAAGTAAGAAGCTGTGAGGTTGGTTTTTGTTTTAAGTGTAAGAATTCACTCCTTAAGCCTGTTTATAACTATTACAATCTTTAGTGCCAGAGTTAGTACATAAAATTACAAAGAAAATATATGAATGTTGCTTACAAGATATTGATCATATTTGCACCCAATTCTTGTTAGTAAATATAAAAGTGTCCTATTTGTCATCCAATCTTACCTATGAATAATATTTTAAATTCTTTGACAAGGACTGGAGAAAATTAAATCTACACTGTTGGAAACCTGTTTAAGTTGGTATTGTATCTTTCACCGTTGTATGCATGTTGTGTACAGAACCAAAGGTAACCTATAATGTTAACAGTTTAAAAAGCCTATAAAACGATTGATCCTTTAATATCTTTAAAACTCCCACCCCTTTCAAATTTCTTTTAAACCATGATCGGGGTGCCCTTTTCTTCTCAATCCTTCTTGCGTTTTTTTAAGCATTGATTCACTAATTTGAACTGTTAAGATGGCTTGCAAGGAAAGTAATACTATTTCATCATTCATTGTTGATAGAAATTTCTATCTATTTAATAAACCTGTTGCAAATTTGAGTAAAGTTTACTAAAAGAATTGAACTTTTTGATGCTTTTATAGGTTAAATTTTTTAATACTTTCATACTAAAAATATGACACAAATTTGACAAAGTTGCAAACAGAAAATGTCTTTGTCCTATTTCCAGTATAATAAAAAATTAGTTTCTAAGTTTATGTAGTAACTCTGGCACTAAAAAGTGTATAGTTACAAACAGGCTTGATGCTTCTTAGATTGGAGTTTGTTGTTTTATCTCTTTTGTTATATTGGAAACCATACGTGCTTCCTAAATAACATTCTTAACTGTGTTGCCCTTTTTGCATTTTAATCTAATTTGTTATATTATTCCACACTTGTTGGACAATAAAATAAAAACATTTGCAAATTTGAAAATTATCTGGCATCGTACTAAACAATAAATGATGAGAAACGTAACCTCCAAACTTCAAGAAGATAGGTCATAGTCATTTCAACATAAAAATCTCCATTTACCCAATTTTTTCTTCCCATTCATACAACTCAAACTGTCAGATTTCCTTAGCTGGCTCTCATCTAGAAACAACGTAAACGGGGTATAGCTCCACCTATGACCATTGAATTTAGCAACTACGGTAGCAACTTTCTTATTCACTTCATAGCTACCAAGTTGTTGTGGTTATTTAGGCAACAAGTCGGGGAAGTGATACTCTACAGGACGGGCAGGTCAATTCCGGGACGAGCCATCTTCATGACGTGGTACGTACAAAATGCTTTTTGCATTTGTCACTTAAAAAAATAAATGTCTAAAATAAAAAAACTAAAAAAAACAAAATTTGATAAAAATATTATGTTGTCTTAGTTTTGTTATTTTGTTGACGGTGTTTGAGTCAGGAAAGTTGTTGCTGTAGTGACCGTTGCAGAAAAAATAAATTTACAAAATACAAAGTACATCTTTAGTGGCTACCAAGTCACTTACATCATTGCTTAATAAGCACTTTGAGTAACAGAATTTGGGAAGGATAATTAAAAACGCATTATTTAGCTGGAGGCTAGTCATCATTTTAAGCAAATTATTATTTCACATTCAAATTTGCAATGTATTAATAGTTTGCGTTTTTCATTTATTGTTTGGTATCTACATTTACTTTGAGAGTTGTTAGCTCTCTTTCTATAATACAGAGTGTTTCACCAACTTCTGGTCAAACTTTCAGGGGTAACAAAGCATTTAGCAAATAAAATCATTCTTCCTTATCATATTCTAGATTGTTGCTAAGACACAATTTGTATTTAGCGTGAGGGCGGGCTGTGGTCCTAATAATTTTTTCCGTATTGTGGAATTCCTATGTTTTTGATAGTCTGTAACACCCTGTATAATAATTTCGTATAAAAGTGTGGCAAACACATTTACGCAATGCTAAGAGTACAGCAGCGTGTCTTCTACTTCTTGATAAGAATATTTAGTTGTGTAAGTTGGATAAGAATGTTTTAGTTGTGTAAATTGGCTGAACTAATTATTATTGTATCTTGACACTTATAAAAATTAATGTTTCTTATTAATTCCAAATGTGTTATAGTATTATTACTTCTGTTTATAATTAAAAACTTTATATATCAGGTTATGCCGCCCAGACGTGAAAAGTGAACTGATTAATTTAAAAATTTCAGATAAAAAAAAGGTTTGTTGTGTTTTTGTCTTAACCTCAATGTTTTCGTCGTGTTTGTTGTGCTCCAGTTTTCGTTTATTGTAATCAATAATAATAAGAATGTCTACAACTAACACTGTTAATGCTGTTCCAATATTAACAGCAACAAATTTCAATAATTGGAAATTTAGGATTTTATCAATTTTAAAGAGAGATCAGTGTGCCGATGTAATCGATGGTGTAGTTCCCACAGATCCGGATAAAAAGAAAAATATGAGGTAAAAGACGCCAAAGCACAAGCAATTATAATTCAAGGAATTACAGATAAACATCTAGATATAATTAAAGATTGTGACACTGCAAAAACTCAATTAGATGCATTAAAAGCTGTTTTTGTGAGAAGTAATTCTTTCACAAAATTAACATTATGGCGTAAACTTTTCAATTTAAAATCAAAAGGAACTGATAGATTGGAAGATCACTTTGTGAAATTTGATACCATTATAAGAGATCTCCAAGATCTCGGCTCATCAGTTGATGAAACCGATCATGTCTGTCACCTCTTATTATCGTTACCACCACAGTATGACACTGTGATAACTGCAATTGAAACACTAACTGATGTTAAAATGGACTTCGTCAAAGCTAGATTGTTGGATGAAGAACTAAAATTAAAAGATAAAAATACTAATACTATTAAAGATCATTCTAAAGTAAGTTTTAAAGCTTCAAATAATTATTATACATATTTTCCGCGTGGTGATAGATCTCAGTATAATTACCAGTGTAATTTTCGAGGACGTGGAAGAGGAAGAGTACGCAGCAGAGGCAATTTTTCACGTTATCCTGCTAAGCCTCAGGCTAACTTGGCAAATAAAAATAATATTTTGCTATATGCTGCTAATGCATGCAATCAATCAAAAATACCTCAGAATGCCTTGGTTCTAGATTCAGGTGCAAGTAACCATTTAATGAAAAAAGAATTACTGCCATATATGAAAAATGTAATTAAACTAGAAAACAAGCTAAATATTAACTTGGCAGATGGAAAAGTTATTACTGCATGCTTAAAAGGAGACCTGATAGTAAATTGTCAGGGTAAAATATTAACAATAGAAGCTCTTATTGTTCCAAATATTAAGCACAATTTACTTTCTGCTTCAAAAATTGCTTCTAGAGGTTTGAAAGTTGTAATAAGAGAAAATGATGCTATTATATGTGGTCAAGGTTTTAAATTAGTCTGCAAAAAATTCAATGGAGTGTATATTCTTCAAGTTGACAATTTTAAGAACGAGAATTATTGTAATGTGACAATAGAAAGTGGCGAGCTGTGGCACAAGAGACTTGGTCATCTTGGGAAGAATGGACTTGTACAATTGGGTCTGCCCTATCCTGAAAAAGTGTGTACATCCTGCATAGAAGGCAAAGCTTGCAGATTACCCTTTTATAAGCAAGAAAAGAGTTCACAGTGCATAGGGGACTTGATCCACTCTGATATAAGTTCCGTGACTCCTTCAACTTTATATGGTGAAAGATATTTCCAGGTAATCTTGGACGACTATTCTCATTTTGTAATAATTAAATTATTAAAGAATAAGTCAGAAGCAGCTGACAACTTGATTTCATATATTCGTACAATTCAGGCACAATTTGGTATTACTCCTAAGAGGGCGAGAATGGACAATGGAGGGGAATTTGTGTGTAAATATTTCCAAGACTTTGCTGATTAGAATGGTATACAGTTAGAATATATAATTAGCCACTCCCCTCAGATGAACGGCAAGGCTGAACGCCTAAACCGGACTTTGTTAGACAAATTACGTGCTAAAATCATTAATTCAGGAATACCAAAGTATCTATGGGGTGAAGCATTAAAGTGCACCGCCTATGAATTAAACAGATCCCCCACTTCAACTTTAAATCGCGGGAAAACTCCTTCAGATTTATGGAACGGTAGAAATGATTTGAACAAATTACGAGCTTTTGGTTGCCGTGCCTGGCATACGATCATTCCCAAGGAAAGTAAACTAAATCCCAGGGCAGTTCGTGCAGTAATGGTAGGGTACTGCGGAGGTGGATATTGGCTATGGCTTCCGAAAGAGAAGAAAGCTATTAGATCTCGAGACGTAAGGTTTGATGAAACTGTAATGGAATACTATGCAAAAGAAAAACCCAATGAAAAACGGGTAAACGAGCCAGAAGTAAGGTTTTTAGTCCCTCCAATTTATGATCCTCCTGGAATTACAAATGAAGAACCAGAAAGAACTGAGGAAGAAGATATAAAGGAAGAAGAACAGGAAGTTAATGAAAAAAATTCTGTTGAAAACAATAATGAAAAAATTGAAAATAATGAGAGTAGTAGTAGTGAAAGTGAAGAAGAAGGGAGACCAATAAGAGAAATAAAGCAGCCTGGTTACCTTAAAGATTACGAACTTTTTACAGCATATTGTTTTCTCACTGCCTCAGAAGAAGATGTGCCAAATTCATATGAAGAGGCCTGTAAATCAGAAGAATGGAGAGAAGCGATTCAAAACGAGTTGGATTCTCATAAGAAGTTAGGTACGTGGAATCCTTCAGATTTGCCCCCCGGCAAAACAGCAACTGATACTCGCTGGGTATTTAAGATAAAAGAAGATGGTTCGAAGAAAGCCAGACTAGTGACAAGAGGGTTCCAGGTTCCGAATGAACCATATGAACTTTTGTAAGCACCTGTATGCAGAATACCTACAGTTAGACTATTGATCTCAACGGCAGTCCAACATGATTGGAAATTGAAACAAGTAGACGTGCCAACGGCTTTTTTAAATGGCGATCTAGACACTGAAGTGTACATAAAAGTACCAAAGGGTTTAGTATGTGAGTCAAAAGTTTTAAGACTGGATCGTTCATTGTATGGACTCCGAAATTCTCCAAAGTGTTGGAATGAAAAATTTTCAAAAGAAATGAACAAGCTTGGATTCAAACGTTCAATGTATGATTATTGTCTCTATTTTAAAAAGAATACTTATTTAGTTTTGTTTGTGGACGATGCTATGATAATAGGGGATGATTGTGAAGTTATTGAACTGCTAAATAATTTACAAAAAATATTTAAAATAAAGAATCTCGGGGAACCGAAATCGTTTATTGGTATGCAGATTGATCATACTTCAGATGGAATATTTTTGTCTCAGTCTAATATGATAAATCGATTGCTTAAGGAGTTTAGAATGAAAAATTGCAAAACCGTTTCAACTCCAATGGAAGCAAATTTTGGTACAAAGGATGCTCCGATAAAGACAGAAATTCCTTATAGAAAGCTAATATGTAGTCTGATGTACTTATCTGTGACTACAAGACCAGACATAGCATTTGCTACATCACTGCTAAGTTGCTACTTAGATACTCCTACTGAAGAGGCATGGAAAGCTGGTAAACGCATTCTTCGCTATTTAAATACAACCAAGAATTTTGGACTTACGTTTACCAAGGGCAATCCCGTTCTAGAAGGCATGTGTGATGCAGATTGGGCCGGAGACAGAGCTACAAGGAAGAGTGTTAGTGGTTTTGTCTGCTATCATGCTGGCAATCCAATCGCCTGGCATTCAAAAAAGCAAACCTGTGTCCCATTATCATCTATGGAAGCAGAATATATTGCGGCAGGCTTAGCGGCTCAAGAATTGGTTAATTTACGTGGAGTGCTCTCAGAATTAAATAATGAAACAAGTGAAAGTGTAGTGCTAAAAATAGATAATGTTAGTGCAATTTCGCTAATGCATACATTTTCAAATAGCAAACGTGGTAAACATATTGAAATCAAACATCATTTTATAAAAGATTTGTGTCAGAATAAAATTCTAAATGTCAAATATGTAAATTCTAATGAAAACACAGCAGATATTTTTACAAAACCTTTATGTAAAGAAAAGTTTGAAAAAATTTAGAAATAATTTATTATCTGCTAGTAAAGCTCAGTAAATCTTTTCTTGATTGATACATAATGTGTATACCTACTTATTTTTGTTTTTGTATTTTCTGATTATGTTATCCTTTTCTTAGTATAATTTGTATTTAATTTGATTGTAAAAATTTTAACTTTTGTTATAAAATAATCTAAACTGTAAATAATTATCAGAGTCAATTAGATATAGGATTTGATTTGTTTGCAACTTATAATTAATATCTAATTGACAGGGGGTGATAAGAATATTTAGTTGTGTAAGTTGGATAAGAATGTTTTAGTTGTGTAAGTTGGCTGAACTAATTATTATTGTATCTTGACACTTATAAAAATTAATTTTTCTTATTAATTCCAAATGTGTTATAGTATTATTACTTCTGTTTATAATTAAAAAGTTTATACATCACTTCTTACGATGCCCTATCCGTTTCGGACGTTGGATATCATCAAGGCAATGCGAATTTTGCTCGTTCCGCTGCGAAATAGTTCAGTTGATGTTATCCCAAACCATTTGCGTGAGTTAGCAAGCCAAGAGATCCTTTTCCTTTTGGGAGCTCTCTTGCTTTGAATTTCTCCTTAGAGAACATTTTGAAGCAGCCTATACTTTGTTTCGTTCTTCATTATATGGCCGAAATATTCCAGTTTTCGTTTCTTGATCATAAGCATGAGTCCGCTAATACATCCACACTTTGAATGCTTGTATTTTCTTTTTCATAGTCCCTGATACAGTTCACGCCTCGTAATCGTATAACAACACAGAGAAATATAACTTACAACAATGCGTCTTTTATGTTGTAAACTGTGGTCTCTGTTGCACAGTAAATTCTTCATCTTGAAAAAGACGGCTTTAGCTTTTTTGATTCGACATTTTATTTCCTAATCTTCATTTAGTGTACATCCAAGGTAAGTAATCCTTAGTACTCGTTCTATTATTCGATTGTTTGCGTATAATACCGTTCGTTATATCTTTGACTTATTTATGATCATATACTTGTTTTCTTTATATTTAATCTGAGTCCGCCCGTTCACTCTCCTGCGCAACCCTATTCATTAATTTTTCAGACCCTATTGGCTATCCGCTATTAATATGGTGTCACCTGCATATCGGATATTGTTAATGTCTTCGTCATTTACCTTAATATCATCGTCAATATTTTCTAGTGTTTCTCTGAAGATTTGTTCTCAATATAAATTAAACAACAGGAGCGATATCACGCAGTCCCGCCGGACTCCTTTCTGGATCTTCATGGACTCAGTGTACTGACCTTCGACTCGTACTACTGCCCTCTGCCCCCAGTATAAGTTAACTATTGTTCTGATGTTCGTTTTCGTCCACTCCTGCGTTTCTCAAAGCATGAATCATTTTTTTGTAATTGCTCATATTAAAAGCCTTTGCATAGTCCAGAAAGCAAATATGCAGATCACAATTGACGTCTCTGCAGCGCTGGATCAGTAATTGGGTTACAAAGAGGATTTCACAGGTTCCGAGACCACCTCAGAATTCAAATTGTGTCCCTTCCATGTTTATCTTGCACTTGTATAATCGTGCATTTATATTTTTGAGAAAGATTTTAAGTGTATGGCTCAATAGGCTTATTGTACGAAATTCATCACAGGTTTTTGCATTGGGTCTTTTTGGCAATGTAACAAAGGTACTCAGCAACCAGTCCTCCAGTATATGGCCGGTGTTGTATATGTTATTGAAAAACACTGTGAACACAGCGTGTCTACGAGTCAGTAATACCCAAAAATTGTACTAACATGAAACCCAAAACTCCAAGTGAAAACTCCAAAAAACTTTCTGTCTCCATTCGACCCCCCTAACCATCCCTGAAAGTCTGGCTAGAGGTTTGTGAAACATCCATATAGAATGAAGCCATTGAGAATCTCTCTAAGAATTCTGTAGCTCAGAGTAGTTACCAAACAATGCAAGTAACCGATTTAATACATCACTGGAGTGGTATTTTGTATTGTTGTAAGGTAGTGGTTTTAGAGTCAAAGAAAAATTTTTATGGGATATTTTAAAGGTTTACCTCTTTTGGGCTTCTACTTACTACACAGACCCAAAGAAAAAAAATTGCTCGGTTTCAGTTTTTAATATTGAGGTTACTACAGTTATTTTGCTATTACTCATTAAATACTACGTACTTACAGAGAGTTGTTGGTTTGCTTATATCTTCGAGTCGTTAGTAGAGCTGTAATTTGTTTGTTACAGGTAAATCAGTGAAGTAAGACATTTGGACAACGTAAGTTTCATAAGTCACCTTCTATTCTGCAATTATCTCCAAAACATCCTTACACCTATGTGCTTAGATTTTCTTTGATGGGATACATTCTGCTTATCATAAATAATCTCACTGAAATCTAAAAATTTTAACTATTTTATTTGAAAGGATTTGTTACTGGGACAATCTTGGTAGTTATACCCCTAGGTCAGGTTAGTATCAATGTAATTAATTCTGATTATTTCGATTTAGTTACATTGTAAGAGTCTGGGAAGAATTCAAATCTTAACTGCTCCTGCTTGCCCACACACTTATCTTTTCGCTCTTTATCTTTTCTTCTTTCAGCTCCCTTATTTTTCCTAATATATACGTTTGAAACGGATGGTTGTTATGCGTATATGTATGTAGGTATCGGCTAGCTTTTAACGTATGGTCCTGCAGACATAATCCGATAGTATTTAAAATCAATCTGGCAAATTGTAGAAAAACCATATCCTTTGGTAGTAAGTTTGCTGTGCTAAGTCTTCTGTAAACACAAAACAACGATCCGTGAACAAATGGATGTGAAGCGTATCAATGGTAAAACTTTTATTAAAGTCAGTCCTGTTCAGTTCAGTTCAGTTCATTATTTATATGATTTGATTTAAAAAAATCAAAGCAGGTTTTCTGGAAAACCGTTTGGTCTTTTTGCGGATTTTGCAACCTCCACCAAAACAGTTCTAATGGTTCGATCGATATAATATTTGAGATCTGTGTACTAGAAGTACTTCTCTACCTACCCGAAGAAACTCATCCCGATTTGGTTAATCTTGCACTTTTTTCTATTGTTTGTTGGGATGTCTACTTAAAAAATGTGTAGCTCAGTAAACTATAGGCCGATCAAGCTGGATTGTTTTTTCTAAATAAAAAGACTGGCCGAGGCAACAAGGCTAGATGATGCCAACAGCGTTCGCCCACTTTCTTGGTCGATTAGAAGAAAAGAATGTAATTCGTCTTATTTTGGGCCTTTCTGTAGCAGTTATATGGGGTCCTAGGAAAACGCATATATTTTACAGTTTAATGCTCAATGGAATAAAAAACAAAAAAGGTTTAATGCACTTTTTGAGGTAGAGAAAGACTAACTTTTTTGTTGCAAATGTACTTTAGTGGCTTATACGCGATTCTGTCAACAAATCCCAAATCCTTCCAAAAAGACACTTGAAACCAAGAGGTGGTTTCCTT
>VTPC01085534.1:0-16274 GCA_011009095.1 Ignelater luminosus | reverse complement strand
AAAGAAAAAACATTTTTGAAAATATTTAGTCAACCCAATACTTGACGGCTGATTTACATAAGATTACCAGATCTCAAACAAAACATCCTTTGCTCAGTCTCTTCAAGTCAAAACGCTTTCAGACTCAATGCATTATAGTCTTCCCCTTAAAAACCCCAATTTAGTGAACCAACTACCTATTATATTATTTTGATTAGCATTTCTAAAATCTACCGTAGGAAAAGCAAACTGATAAACCAAGAGATCAGTATCCAAGCTGTCAACCTGCTGATATGCTGCAGCTAAAGTCAGTCTCAAAAATAAAACTGAATAGATTCACTTTTTTAATTGTCTTCTTCTTAAAGAATCAATTAACCGCTAGCCCTGGCAACGTCCTCGTGGGTAGTAAAGTATGATGTTGTGACAAACACCAAATGTACCTATAAACTGAAAAAAGCTTCTAATTTTGTAACCCATTGTTGTCCTAGATTGTTAAATGAATCCTTGGTTTAATTTAACCTCATGGAAGAACTCTCTAAGTTTAATTGGTTAGAGCTCGAAAACTAAGACTGTGGGTTAAATCCAAACGCGAATTCTAATATTTTTATATGTTCAAAGTCTCATTAATAATTAATAAATCACGAGGAAGGCAGAATTTATTTGAACTCTAATTTCTTAGACTTATTAGTCTTCTTTGCAGTAAGCCACCTTTTTAGTTAAGACTTTATGCAAGCTTATTCTTCAGAGGTTCTTTTCAAATGTATTAACAAATAAAATGAACAAGTTAGCTTTTCTTTCAAGACATAATATAGTATTAATGCCTTTACTAGAATTCGCCTCCCCTTGGAAAACATCTTTGTGCTTCTAGATGAGAGATGACCTTCTGAATTCTTTTATGCCAAATTAGATTTTAATTCGATAGGCATAAGCATGAAAATTTGAATATTTGGATACCAATTTGAATATTTTTTATTAACATCTAGCAGCAAGATTTAATTTTGACCGTTACAAAGATCACATTTTTTGCCAACCATTTCTACTTTAAGCAGTCCAATTTGGAAAGATGCATCGATTTATGACCTTTTCACTTTGATTAACTGGAACGAAATGTTTTAAGCTCAGGTAGTTTATGTAGAAAATACCCTTTTTGAGTTTAATTATTTGTTTTCGTTCATAATTTTGTAATTTTCACCGACACAGTTCCTTAATTACTGTGTATTGAATAAGCTGGGTACTACAATAGTCAAATAGATAAACTAACCAAATATTAATCAAGTCCTGGATGGAACATGCCAACGGCATCCTGAACGTTACCAACTGCCAACTTTCACATGTTAATCGGCAGATATCCTTAAAAGTCTCGTATACAAGCTTAGCTTTTGACTTAGCCTTTGCTGTTTTTGCTCCAACTTGTTTATCTAATAGATGTTCACACTAAATTGTACAATTCTATTACGGATCCTGCTTACCGCAACCGTTGTTTGGAAGGCTCGAGATGAATCTGCCATCTGTTACCATCTGAGAAATTCCATTGACCAATCCGTAACCCCGCCCACAGCACAATTTAATCCCAGGTCAATAAGCAGACGTCTCGGATCTCATCAGCACCATTTTAAATATTGCAGAGTCGATACAAATTCTCTCTCAACCCATCCTCTGTTCCTTCAAATAACTATTTTGTTTTGTTTCACTACGACAAGAAGAAATTCTACAAATAGAAATTAAATGGTCAAAAAAAGAGAGTAATAAAGAGAGAAAGAATAATTAAAAAAAATCAATTGAATGATTAAATTAAGCGCAAATAAAGAAATCTTGAAATAAATAAAAAATTCTTGCACATTGTTTTGTTTATAAACAAGAAAAAACAATATGTACGTCTCACTATTCCAATACACGTACCGACAAGAGAAAAGTTGATTTTTCGAGACCAATACTGTCGTGGTTGATTTTCCTGGTGAACGACGCCGCAATAGGCTATCTATCCCAACGTGGAAGTTTCTTCAAGATGACATCACAGAAGGTGTCTGGGGATCTGTCTTAGAAGTGTTCTTCTTTTCAGCCAGTTGGAAGTGAATTTGGTAGAGGTGAAGTTTTCATTGTGCCCACATGAGATAGCTCGTGTTGTGTTGTTGATAGTATGTGACTCGTACAAAGCAGGTAGATCATAATCTCCGACGGTTCCTTGTACTATATTGGAGTAGACGGTAAGTATTGAAGTACTTTAGTGCCAAAAGATGTTTTGCGAAATAAAATCAGAGTACCAAAGGCTAAAACAGGATTGGTAAAAAAAATCGATTTCTTCTGCGGGTACTGTTGGTTTGTCTTTTCTACGGTGGTAGGTAGTAGGGTTCCGCTAGCTCAAGCAGCAGATCAACAGTCTAATGTACCAGAGACGTGGATTCGAACACCACGCAAAATACATACGTATTTCGCATATTTTGTTCTAAAATTGGCTTACTGCTACTAAACAATTTTTCAGTGAGCAAATATTTTGAAATATTTTTGTTAACATTATTCTGGTGTATCTGGTGGTGTAGCGTATGGGTATGATAGCATATTAGTATCGAACGTAACATATTCCAAAATGTAGATATGTAATCTGAATTTGCAACTTGTCAGATCTTGATTTTTATTAGTGGTGTTACAATTATTGCAAAGAAAGTGAGTAAGCAAAACAATTTACGTTGCCGAGTATATAAGGCCTGTCCACTGAAAATTTGCACTAAGTTATAAATTGTTCAAAAAATTATTATATTACTTTTTATATACTAAACAAAAACCAGTAACGAAATATGAAAAAGTACACGACTTGGAACGCTGACAGCTGACGTTCTTTTGTTTTCCGATATAATATGTTAGTAGCCTAATTAATTTAATTCAAACTCAGTGCAGATTTTTAATGGACGGGCCTTAATATCCTTGGATCACACAATCAAAAAACAGTTTCTAATCATTTTTTAAAAGAAGGTTTTAAACGTAGTACCTTATATTCGATTTTTATTCGATATTGGAGAAACATTAAACCAAAAAATAAAAAGAAACCTGAAAGGAAACCAATTTTGACTTCGGTTAGAATGAAAAATTTGAAGAAAGCTGCTAAAAATCGTATTGGTTTAAGTACCCGGAAACTTTCTAAAAAATTTAAGGTTTCACTCGCAGTTTGGCTAAAATGGGTATAAAACGATACAAAAGAAGTTTCAAACCCAGATATTCTGAAAAATAATTACGAGAGATACCCTTAAAATGCAGACTATTGCGAAAGAAATACTTAAACAAAGACGTAACTATTATACTGGGTAACGAGAAATATTTTACATTTTCCAGCAGTTGTGATAGTACTAACCGAGGTTATTATATCAAAAATAAAAATGACGGGTAACACCTAAAATGCTCGATTTCGTTAAGAAACATCATAAATATGACAAAATACTATTTTGGTCTGACCCAGCTGCATGCCATTATGCGAAAGCAACCCATAATTGGTTAAAAAGCAACAAGATATGGATAGTACCAAAAACTGTAAATCCACCCAATGTGCCTCAGGCTCGACCCATCGAGCATTTATGACCAATCTTATCTCAGTTTGTGTATGACAATGGCTGGGAAGCAACTGAAAACACGCATTATTAATTGTTCCAAAAAATGGACGTGAACATCATCCAGCACATGATGGAGGGCATCAAGAGCAAAATACGCAAAATAGAAGACCTCGGTCTCAATGCTGTCTAATTTATTTAAATTTTTTGTATGTACATTGTGTTGTTTATAATTAATAGAATATTCTCTAATTTTGTTTCATTACTGTCCAAAAATTTATTTGCGATTTTGTCCAGCTACTTCTGATACACACTTTATATAGTAGGGATGCACAATCTTAGTCCTCGGGGCCCTATTGGCTCGTAGTTATGAATAACTAAAATAGAAATTTAACTATGAATTTAGTTTTGACGTTTGTGTTGTAAGAGATGTTTATGTGTTTTGTCGTTATATGATGAGCCAAATTCTCTCCTGGGGGCAAAGTTTGTCCCCTTCTAACATAAGCGGTAATGTTCATTTAAAAAAAAAATGTACTGTTAACGTTATATTACTTATTGCCAAGGTTACGTAAAATTTTTAGAATTACTGGGTTGGTTTATATTTGGTTGACATCGAAAATTAGCTAACATCTTCATTTCCTCTTGTGTAGCGTTGATGGTTTCAAGAAATCCTGTTTGGAGTTAGCACGTAATACCCAAACAAAATCTTATGAAAATATACTCCCATCTTCAACTTTAGACAGGTAGTCTTGATGTCTTTTTGGTAAAGCTTGATCATATTTTGTTACGATTTTATTTGGAATTTAGATTCAGACTTTTTTAAGATCAAAGTATAAAATGTATGAATCTGACTTTCTCATTAATTGGTGTTCAAAAAGTTTTGGTTGCACAGAGAAGTATCAGTCATACACAGAATTTCTGAAAGTCTATGGCTGAAACAGCTGTTCCTATTTTTAAAGATGTTTTGGTCTTCACCAAAGAAAGTTTTTCTCAACAATTCCTTTATTGTTTGTGCTTTTAGTACAAAAATTAATAAAGAGCACAATTTCAGAAACGTTGACCTTTGGTCTCAAAGTTTACTAACTAGCCTAAAAGGTTCAATATGGTCATGATTTGTTGGGACTTCAAAAGATATTATCTTGTCAGATTTGAAGTGGGTAGTGATTAACTTTCATGTTGTAAAAAGTGAAATTGAAATCTTGATTAGGTTTTTTGATTTTGTATTTGCTGTATATCATTGTTATGCAAAAGGGTGTACAAGACTTTTTTCTGAAATCAATCAAAAGATTGCTTGAACTTAGTCGATTCTTTCCAACATCACAAGCAACAATGATTAATATTATTATTAATATTATCTTGTAAGTTACAATTAACCGTATTAGAACTATAAAGTTCAGTAATCTAGAATTGCATTGTTTTATCCGAGAAAGCATTTTACACATTATAAAATATTAATGGGTACTAAATCCTGAAGCCGGCGCTGTCCACCTTTAATGTTTTTCTGTGTCGTCTACAGATAAGTAAAGAATTTGACAGGTGTTTAACAATAAGCAGAAAATAAAATATCAAGCAGACAAATTATTGAAGTTGATAGTATTAGATGTGATGTGCAGTGCAAATGTTTTTAACTTAACGCGCTTTTAAGTACTTAGATTATGATCATTTTATTTTTATTTTTTGCATACAGTTTCTGTCGGTGTAGATAACAGGAAACGAAATTTCTTGATAAAGCTTTATAAAATGTTTTTAATTCTCCTTTTAGCATTATGGGAATTGAAGATGTTTATAATATGAATAAATTAGTTTGAATAGTAGACGCGAATAAGAAGAACAATTTTATATCTTCTCTCTGAACAATGGAAATACAATAAAATGGTGTAGTGTGCTATTTGTTTTATACGCGGATATAAAGAATTTCACAAAAAACAGTGAAAAGTGCGGTGTTTTTTATTAGAAAATACGACAGTGTGCAGAATGATTGTTACTAATATACAGTGCGAGATTGATACCACAAGAAATGCATCTACCACAACTCAAATGCTTCAGAAGATTCTTCAGAGTTCAGAAGACAGGTAGGAAATTAAATATTATTATTAAAATGTCATATGACTGAAAACTTTCAATATTATTTTTTTACTCCTGTGTTGTTTCCTACTGGATGGGACAATGCAAAAAATCTGAGTTTACTCCAGAATATTTTAAGTTTTGAAGCCGGATCTGCTCCTTAATGTCTGATTTTTCTTGCCGCCGTCTACTACCATTTTCATCACATCAAATTAGTTAGTGATGTTTTGAGATTTTTGATGCCTACAGTTCTTAGTGAATTTGCACTTACAATGTACCGAATTTTTGAAATATGTAGACTGCAATATCAAGGGTTTTCTCAAAAGAAATGTTTAAAAAACTACATTTAAGAATGTTTTAAAAATGTGTACCTTGATAAAAGCTTTGTAGACCATTTCTCGTATTTAGTAAAACCTAACGTTAATGTTTTTTATGTTATCTGTGTTTACGTAATTATTAAAAACCAGCAACCAACAATTTCCTAACGTAATTAATCTCGAATGGAAATAATAACTGTGCCCTAAATTAGATTTTATTTTTAATTGATTAAAAGTATATGTAGCGTATATTTTCCTTTTGGCAAATGTACATTCATTAATTTTTATTCAAACCATTATTGTTTTTGCAGGTGTAGAAGTAGGTGGTACCTACACTTAATAAAGTGAATTAAACCGAACGAAATGAAAGTTCACGATGATTAATTAATGTAACATTTAGGACTATACATCAAAAGCAACATGCAAAGCACATGATGAAAGTGTGCGTGATACTCTCCGCTGGGACGGCATTATCACACTTACACACGTATCAAAAAAATTCATCTTTTGCAATTTTCTGTTAATTTTTTCCTGTCGTTCTAGTTTCTAACATTTCTATTTTATTTTAATATTTTTATGTTTTTTGTTCGTGATAAATTGCAAAATAATTTTATCTTTCTGAACAAAAGGAACTTGCTCATGTTGTATGGGTAAATAACAGGTTCCTGAAATATTACTGCGGTATAAGTGATCTCTCCAAAATGTTTTATGGCTATTATAATTCACATCCTTAGCGTAATTGTACGGACAAGTAATCTAAAATTATCGATTCTTATGTACGGACACGCATATTACCAAGTTAATGGGAGAAAATTGAAACGTCAATACAAAAATATTTATGCATCCATAATTAGGACTTCCTATTCTAAAATCGTAATTAATATTTTTAACGCGAACCGAAAGAATACCTCAATTGAATTTATATGACGGTTTGATTTAATTTTCTCATTTCCATACAAATGACTACGCAACTGATAATATTTCAGCGAGTGAATGTATACTTCTTACTGTATATGAATATATGCGTGCTTTGTAAGCCCCCTTTTGCTCGCCCACATTTTCCAGGTTTGATCCCCAGCTGAGAAGACAAATGTGACGTGATATTTTTGTAGTCCAACATTCGTATTTCATTATTCTATTCATAGAAAGTTTTTCCACACGCACTGGGACGCACTAAAACACGCAACTATGGGTACTTTCCGTCATATATTATTTCATAAAGATATTACTTAAATTATGGTGCGAAACCAACTTTTTATCCTAACTTGTCACTAATAATTCCTGGAAAGGTTAATATTAAAGTTTTAGTTTGTTCCTTTTTCAACTTAAGGAAATAAATATCTTAAAAAAATTGTTCAGAATGTAATTTATTAGATTTTAAAAGTCTTTAAACTATATGAGGTAGTGCAATTTATTCGAAAGCTGCATTTAATATTTTCGTTGTATTATAGTGTTAAAACCTTGATTACATTATTTCACAAGCTCTTCGCTTTACACCCAATTCAATAAAGGATGAGCTTTGGCATGCCTTTGAAGAATAGTTTTTTGTTCTACCTACGACACAATTTGTAGATCTACCAGGTATTTTGTCAAAGCAGGCGAGGAGGGGGATTCAATCGAAACTTACCTTTAAGACAAAAGGAACAGCTTTCAAACTCACTAAAACTCTCAAGATAACTCAAAGATGGTAAAATTCTAAGGGCGCCAGAAGCTGAAGATCAAAATACTATGCCGGGCCACGCAGCTTCTCGCAGACCGACATTCTGTATAAATGTGTTATAAATATTACCACCCTGTATTATGTAGGTACACCCAAGTCGACAAGTAGGGTGATAGGTATATATAACCCTGGACGTACTGACAAAAGGTGCTTTCCCAATTAACTTACCCGGGGAAAGCTATCAGCTTATTTATTAAAAATCTAAACAAATAAACAGCACCTTTTTTATGGCTAGACTGTAGAACTATTATCAAATAAACACAAAATGGCGACGTTAATTACTTTCGTCGGTTAGCAGCATCGATTCCTGCAAATGGGGTTTCTCCACCTATTGTCTTAAATCATAACAAACTAGCAAAATTATTATCAATTAATTCTATTTTCCTCTTTCCCAAGACTGGCTCACAATCGGTTCACAGGAGTTTACATTTCCTGAAAATCTTATAGGTACCAACAAAGACACAATAAAACTAAACAATGCTATCCAATATCTGTTTATTCTTGTCTTGATTGAATGCAAAAAGAAAGAGAGAGAAAAACATGGAAATATATCACTAAACAAACGACCTAGTCAACAATAGTAATTTAGTGCGTTCTAACTTATCAAATTTTTGAATAGAAATCGGTAGGAAATAATAATTTGAAAATTAAAAAGGTAATCAACAATAATATAAAAAAATGTTCTTACATAAAATTACATATCTTAATTGTTTAAATTAAAATTACCTAAATTATTTGATACCAGACTATCTCTAAAGAACCCTGCAGAGTAAAACTAATATTTAATTTGAGTCCGTCCCTAGAGGTTTCAGGACGTAATGTCGCATAAAATTATTAAAGTTTGTATAAACAAAATAATTATTACAAAATAGAGAGCGAAAAGAAAATACAGAAAAGAAATAACTTATCTTAATTACAAAAGAAAGAGCTTCACTCGTAGCGTTTTGGCGGGAAAACCAACCGACAGGCACTTCGATTCGCTAACCAAGCTTCATCCCAAGACGAAATATAGATTGACGTTACTCTAGTTCTTCATTCTCCACCATACCACAGGTCTTTAAGACTTAATAAAATTCTACTATGGCTTCCGTACGTCCAAAGTTATTAGAAACAAATTAAAGAAGTCATGAACTCTTACACAAGCAGAGCGCGTCTAGCGCAATCCCGAATTACTCTTTCGGTCACAAACTTAGCAAACAAAATTGCTCACACAATAAGAAAGTTATCACGGCTAATATGCCGTCAAGGAGACGTTTTTCTGGAATTTCTACAAGACCTCTCTTGCATAATAAAATTCCCAACACCCAAAAGTTAAAACTGCACAAAAAGAACTCGTAATAAGAAGTAGTCTACGCGCTTGCTAACGATCTTAACAGGACGACGATCAAAGGGCAAGTCGCGTCTCGGGCTGCATCGCCTAGCGTGACGACTCGAGCTAACACTTTCACACTAACGAAGGGTAAAATACCTAGGATCTGCTATTAGGAAAGGGAGGAATTTTACAAGCCATTGCGGCAGTGTAAATGGTACTGCCGCACCGCCACAAAGAAAAAATAATTCATCAGAACTCTTTGTCGGCCTTAGCGACGGCAAAATCCTGCCGAAACATAAAATATCAGCTCTCGGCGCAGAAATATAATTTTATAAAATAAAATAAACGTCCTAATAAATGAATTTCTATTCAATAAAATAAACCAATAAAAATTTTATAATAGAAATGAGAAGAATAAACATCTATTTCCAAATTAAATTAAAATAGAAGTCGAATGTTTACGCATTAATTCAAAACGACATTACAATTTTTATTGCTACTGTTAGTTTTACATTGACAACATGACATCTAAAATGCTATTACCAGCTGCCGCCTCTCTGATTGACTTTGAAATGTTTTTCAAAGAGGGACGGTTACATTGCTTGTAATCGTCTTCGAAAAGAAGAGGCTGGTCTTTTATTTAATTTGTAATATTGGAAAGTGCAGATAATTGGCGACATTATTGACATAATGACCAGAAGTCATGTTTAATAAGACCAATAAAAGGTAAAGGTTTTTTAAAATATAAAAATAAATTATACAGTAATTGTTCCTCCTGTTACACCATTTTGAAAAATTGCTCGCCAGACCAAGAATCTTCTGGAAAATCTTCCAATAAGTTTTAAATTTTATATCCAGGTATGGTAATAGTGGTGTCTGCTTGGTATTTGACTGTAGATCTCATCATCTAAAATAAAGAACCTCCCACCTTTAGAAACAACGCTTTTTTTGTTTAATTTTTTTGTTGTTTGGCTTCTTATCGTATATCTTGAATTATCCCCTTTTTTGCACATTCATCATAAATACTTTCTTACCCAAGAAAGATTCTTTCCACGCCACGTACATATCATTCTTTGTTCCTTTCTTATATCTTATTTGATCGTCTCCTCTATACCTTGTGAGTAAGTTATTTATGTATAGTCCTAAGCGACACATTGTTTTCTTTAAAATTATTTCGTTGCTGATTGTGCCCAAATTGATGTCTATGTCCTTACTTCCAATGTTTACATCAGATTTATTTGAATCTAAACGTAGATAAGCACTCAATCTTGTGTAGCCTGCTATACATCTGTGGAAATGAAATAGGTTAAGTGATATACTTCTTAATTGCACTGATTTCACAAAGTGAGGACAGTTCCAGAAAGTTGGAGAGTAATCTATCTAATAACTTGATCCGGAACATAATCCACCTTAAATCTATTGCCATTGTCAGAATATGAATCCTGTAGGCGGTTAGTCTACTCTCGCTTGATAACCTCTTTGTTTGTACCATAGTTGGTAGTCCAATTTGGAAGTTTCGCCCAAAACTTATTAGTACGTGGTAGGGCTAAAATAGCTGCTATGGCAATGTTAGTGTTGTTAAGCACATTCCTTGTGTGAAAGACTTTCCAGACAAATATTTTGATAAGACAATCGGCGTCCTTAAGAAGGGTTTTGATGATCCTGATATTGGTCATAGCACTCTTTGGAATAAGAAATCTTTTGAGAATTAGAATCTTCTGATTTGAGAAGGGCAGTACTGAGTTTTGTTAAAGAGATATTTTAATTATCGGCCTGTCCCATTAAGTTGTATACAAAGCCTAAATATTTCATCGACTCCCCGGGCTGTACAGTTTTGATGGATCTGACGTTAATGTAAAACCTAGCTGTTTGCTTGAAAAACTCCCTCCCGACTTGCAATAGCCTTTGATGCTTAGCTATCACTTAAAAGGACCTTACTGAGGAGTCTTGGCCTCCAGTTATCATCCTTTGTAGAGAAGTTTTGTCCAGTTTGCTTTGCAGTTTTCTGTAAACCCTCTATTGTTTAAGAAGCTGTTAAAAAAAGCTCTGCTCTCTTTGTATTAATTTTTTAGATTCTCTGATTGCGAGATTGTCTGAACTTCATCGAACTAATCAATTATGAGATTTTGTCCGAAGTAAACAGACACCTTTGATTTTTAGGTTCTTTAGTCTTAATATTTAACTTTACCTTAGTGACCAAGGGATAACTTTTGGTAGAGATAAAAAGCTTGCCGTTTAATGTGCATTCCGTCAAGTGTTCGAGATAGTTTTGGTAAAGATTCTGAACAACTTTGTATCTTTGTGTGCTATTATTGATCTGGAGAAGCTTTTGGGATGCTATGATGGAGAGTCCTTGGGCAAAATTTGCTCAAATCAATTATTTAAGGTTTCATTGAAAAGGCTTTTATCACCTGGGGTGATTCTATAAAAAACAGCAAAGATTGCTAGATCGGCCGGCGCGGAATCCAATTATCCCACTACTCTTTAAGTGTGACGAGGTAATAAACGATTGGATTACCTGTGACAATAGGCTACTGCAAAGTTTCTTCATTTCTTGAAAAGTCTAAGATCAACATGTCTTTGGCTGTAGATGCTGCTATTGACCATAGAAAGCTTCATTCTCCAAAGAAATCCGATTGGAATAAAGAGGACTATTATTAGAATCTGAGCTGGAAACATTTGGCCGTCTGTTGGTGGAGACCTTGAGCGGTCAGAGATATTCCTATTTTTAAAAGATCTGGAGCGATCTAGCTGAGCAGGAGCTCTTCTAAGCCTTTAACATTGTTTCTTTGTAATTAGGTAGTAATTTACCACATTAAATGGCTCATCACGTACAATTTAGAAAATGAAGTGTTAGATACATGTTCATGGCTCGACCGTGATAGTTTGGTGTATAAGTTACTGTTGTATTTGATTGGGTTCATCCTTTTAAAATATTGAAACATCTCACTAAAGATGATGTTCTGGAGGGTTTGGACTTCTACAATAGTACCTTCTTTTATGATGTTTAAGACTCTGCTTTGTTTGGTAAGTTTTTTCACATTCACACTGAGCAAAAATATTTTATAAAATACAAAGTAGAAAACACTTTACATCTAGACACCTGTTATGTAGTTCCTGCTGGACATAAGTAGAAATGAAGGATCCTTCTGTTTTAAGGGCAGAAAAACTTAAAAAATTGATCGTGGTGCCAAAGGTTTAGATAGAACCTTCCTAACGTTCCTTACTCGGTCGACTTGGTTAGGGTCAAAGGTTATTTGGGGAAAGAAAGATGATGAGCGTCTACAACAAGAAAACTGAAAGAGAGATAATTGGATACTCTCTAGAACATGTGATCCTAACCCAGAGAGACGAAATCTAGGCTTGTGCATATGAACTGATATTCATACTGGTCTTAATCCTGTGATTAGCCTAAATCTACATCTGAATGAGTCCTTAAATGTTACTGTGTATTAGCTTTTCTGAGACAAAAGAAAATATTTTTACTTAAGTATCTCAGCTATGATTCTTAGAGCCATTTTAGACTGGACTATTAATATATTTAGAAAACAAATGCATTAAGGGTGTTTGAAAACAGATTCTGAAGGAGGATTAAGGGAATATTGCAAAAAGGCCTTTTCTCTTGTCGAATCAGTATTTTATTTAATCAATTTAATCTCACTGAAAAACGAACATTTTTTCACACGTTTTCTTGAGCACGTTCAGTTATATTCAAATCACTTTGAGATAGTTAATAGTTGATCTGATATTCTAGGGTCTTTGCGATTCTGAGTGACTGATTAAGTCTCTTATTGTTGGTATGCTGCTCATCGTTGGGATTTGTATTTGATGGTTTTTACTCAACCACACACGTTCTCAGTAGCATATTTTTGTTCAATTGGATTTGAAATTTTTGACATGTGCAATTTTTTTAGTATTTCTAAGTAAACCGAATTTAAAGTTATTACAATCAATAAACGGATGTTACAATAAAACAATGATAAAATACTGAAATAAAATTTCAAAACAACTCCGTTTTTTATTAAGTTAAAGTAAGATTGCTAATGGGAAGTTGGAAAAAAACCGCACATTAGGTCCTATAGTACAAATATTTATATATTTCAGTAAGAAGATTATACAGCTTATGGTATTAATTTTCCTTTTAAATTTTATTTTCAGCAGGAGGCATCACACCGTTAAAATTTGCTAATTACATTAAAAATTCATTAATGAAAGGAATTTGCGAAATCCCACTAGATACATATTTTATACAGCCTACGTTTGAATCAAAAATTGACGAGTTTAGCGTGTCAAAAAAGATTAAGAAACTGTTCAATGTAATTTAACCATAATTTTATGCAAAACCTTATGTAATTTACACATTTTACTACATTAAGATAAGTATAGGAACAGCATGAATGACCAAAACTGTAAACTTTCGCGTAGGTAATTAATTTTTTACCTCTCTTTTTTTTCTTTTAAGAAATGACATATTTATTAATATTGCATGACATGTAGATATTCCTATTTTCCTTGTCAGTGATTCGATAACTTGATAATATTATTATAAATTACTTGCCTCTCTTTTGCTAAATGTCTAGACAAATACACTAGATTTAAGTGTTTACAGGTGTTAATAAAATTGTATGGTCAAGGACTTAAGGAAAACCATGTCAAACTCGTGCAAGAACTTCGTCTTAACAAGAGTGTAACAAATTATTTAGAACACTTCACATCGCGACAGGATTTTTAAAAGCTCTCACCTGTTGATGGTCTACGTCCATGATAATTAAACACTTCAGCTTCTACTCTGACGAAATTATTACTAATTAAAATAACTTTTGGTTGACGTAATTTTATTGAAGGATTTGAAACTTTTGTTTGGGGTTTAATAAATTACGTGGAACACCAAGTGTTGAAATGCTTATAAAATATTGGCAGGCTGACAAGTGTAGTGATACATCGTAATTGAATTTCTAAAAAACTATGTTGGTAATTTCTTCGGTCTAGCATTTTGCTTGTGTTACTAGAATTTATTAGACACAAAGAAAAAATGAAGTCGTAGTCGTTAAAATATACAAATGTATGAGTACAACATAATTCAATTAAAAAGCAAACTCATCTTTAGTGGGTACTCTTGTAGTACAGGTACCAATATTAGAATTCCAGTCTTTTCTGTTCATTTTCAATGAGAGTTAATAGAACTTCAGATTTATCTTAATGACACTAAAAACTGAAGAAAATATTCTACTAATACGGGTTATGTAAATCTTAATGTTAGGCTGTTTGTACACTAGAGCGAGCGATCTCATGACATCACTTGCGTACGACCAACTTCACGAAACCGATTACACCAGGTGCTTTCATACACGGTTAATTTTCATGGCAACAATCATTTGGCTGGTATTCGAGATACTACCTATGAAAATAAACATAAACAATTCTCCAATATCTTGTTTCTCCACCTCTTGCTCTTAGAACTTCTTTTAAACTTGCACGTAATCAAGTTGTGAACGTTATTCCGTTTTGTGTTAGTGCAATGCACTTTGAGCGTCTCTGGGGCTAGTTGACAATTTCTTATTCGACATCCCGCATCTTTATGTTCTATAGGGTTTAGATCTGAGCTACGTACAGACCAATTCAGTACCCTAATCAACTTAGGCAAAGAATTCTTAAACAGCAAATGGACCAAAGTCTTGCTCTTCGATGGTAAAAAAATAATCTTGGTCTTAAATTTAATTTAAGTAGGTTAAGTAAGTTCGATTCCTACCTGCGGTAAAGATTTTTAAATTAATTAAATTAATTTATATAGTAATATAATCTTGGTCTTTTAAGGAATGTTTTGCATTAAGGATGGCTTGGTATAGGCTTTTTCTAGTCATGCTAAGAAAAGCGCTTGCATGCTTCAGTCTTTGAAGCTCATTTATCGTGAAAAAGTTAAGTGTCGATTTCTCAAATTATTCATTTGAATAAATTGATGACCTTCTTTGTGACATGTAAATGCTTTTATTTACACTACGCAGACATGTAACTATTCTTAAAATATAATGAAAAATTCTTTTTTATAACTTACCATTCTTGATCACTCTTTCTCTTTATTTAGTTACTGAAACCATTCATGATACAAATACTCATTATCCATAAGAAAACTAAAATTCTCTAATCGTATAATGAAGGTTACACAAAATGTTTTTTACTTATGAATTAACTTGTATGCTCAAAAAACACGATTAAATGCAGAACATTCCTGGATAAATGTTATGAACACTCAAAGGTTGAGGAAGAGACAATTTGATTCAGACAATCCTAAACAAAAATATTTTCTCCGTAGAGATGTTTCTGTATAAACACAGTTTTGTAACTAAAAGCTTGCAAAATTGCATTTTTCTCACGTCTTGTAAATACATTCTGATCATCTTTGATTGTTACTTTGAGTCTAAACAACTGCAGCAACTGAGCTCAAGGAAAAATATCAGAATTTAAGTTGCATTTGTTTTTAAGGTTCTTGATCTTTCGGCTGATTTAATCGTATGCCTCTGATAATTCCGGAGGAAAACGTTTATCTAGGCTAGATCGGGCTTCTGAACTAATGTGTCTTATTAAAGAACAAATTAAATTCAGAGCATTACTGAATAAATGTCACAAACCCTCAAAGCTTGACTACCAAGTAAAAAGGACAATTTGGGTTAAACAACACCTGATCAAAAATAGTTATTTCTTCCTGAGAACAAACGTACACGTTTATGTTGCTAGAAACCAACACAATCTTGTTTTTGTCCTATAAATACCTTTTTGATAGCTTTGTTTTTTAGTTTAATTCAAAAAAGATTCAGAATTTAGAAAATATTATTAAAGATACTTCTATCGTTATGTTCTTGTGATCTTTGCTCTAAAGAACAATCCTGATTAGACCATATCAGAGACTATCGCGATCGGGCTCTGAAACTTGCAAAGTGCATAGTGCAAACAAACTAAACCTTGTACATGGAAAAGATTAATATAGGAAGCATCCAAGAGTCAAGCACAAGGGATTTTTACAGAAAGAAAAGACTGAAGCAAAATTAGAAAATGACACAGGGCCTATAAACAGAACAGTAGAGCAAATGTGGGAAAATACCAAACCAAATATACTAGACGCGGCGAGAGAAGCATTACGTGTAAGAAGAATAGACAGAAACAAAAGAACAGGGAAAACACCATGGTTCAATGAAGAAATTCGAAAGATAATACAGGAGAAAAAAAAGCCTTACTCAAATACAAAAAACTTTAAACACCCCAAGAATACAATAACTACGAGAACATCAAAAAGATAAGAAAAATAATAGAAAATTACTGGGAAAAATTCACAAAGGACCTGGAACATGACC
>VTPC01085530.1:0-11455 GCA_011009095.1 Ignelater luminosus | reverse complement strand
CCGCCACGTCTTCGACGTGGCACTTCGATGATAAACAAATCGAAAAAGACAGTTCGCTCCAGCAGTTCAGAGTTCACTCCAGCAGTTTAGTTCAAAGTTCATTCCAGCCCTCGGCCAAAAGAAGAAGAAGAAGAAGCAGCAGGAAGCAAAACCTCAAAAGGTTCTCCACGTTCAATGGGTCGACAGGTCAACGAGCTCTCGCTCAACCTAGCCACCGACGTTGGGGTTTATTTAAAATGGACTTCGTGTTTTATTTAAAGAACTCCTCGAATACTACGAACTCCTGTACTTTGAAGTCGACCACGCTCTTATTAGAGCGCAACGACGCGACGCATCCACCGACGCTGCAACGAGGGTTCCACACGCCAGCACCACTGAGCTAGTACGGTGTTACCATGTGGGAGGCGACCATCACCGAAGAGGTTCGACCACACCTTCCCCCTTGGTGACACGGTGAATTCAAGGCAAGAAACACACAGCGCCTACGGTATGGAAAGAACCATAAAATGAGTGCGATGATTACTACTTTTGTTCTTGAAATGCTCAGGGATTCAACCTGAGAAATAAAAGGGATACTTTTTGCCTAAACCTTCTTTAAGCAAACTGCCCTAACCCTCATGGACCTGAAGTTTCTGTACCTAAATCTCCAGAGAATTCAAATTATCCAGAAAACTCTGAAAGTGGTTGTGAGGGCGGATGATGGTTTCCATGGCGCCATAAGTAGTAGTGAACCTCAACTCTTCACACAGACAGAATTAAAAAGTTAGGGATCTGGGTGTACCAAAAGACTCTGCTCACCTTGTTAGCTTCCAGATTAAAAGAGCAGCAGTAATCTCTTTTACATGGTATAGGAATAGAGTAAAGAATTTCGTTTTCTTACTTTTTTCAAGACCGCCCTTCTTGCCCTGATCTTGATGTTCAAAATTCAATACGACCCAAGTGAAACGAGACCATTTATTGATTCATCCAAAAAGAGTTTAAAAGCAGTATTACTTCACATTGGTAACAAGCACGCTTCGCTCCCTGTAGGTCATTTAGTTCATTTAAAGGAGCGTTGTGAGAATTTAGAACTGGTTCGCTCAAAGTTAAATACAATGAAGAAGTAATGGCAAGGGAATAAATATGAAATAACGCATAGGCAGTACAAGAATATAAATAACTATGAAGTTGAAAGTTACAACTCTAGAAATAAAATTTATACCTACTCATTATTTTAACATTGATTAGGCTTTTGTCAATTAGATTTTTCTAAACAATATATTTTTATACACAAATATTGCAATATCTTAACATTTTTATTGTGTGACATCAAATTAAACAACGGAGCTATAGTAAAAACAATTATGTCTTATCCCCATTTCTTTTCCTTGCAAATCAGCAGAAAATTTTATAAATGAAAATCACTACAAGTGCGAATCGTGCAGACAGTGATAAAACTTTCTGGACAAATGTTGGTTCTTGGCACTTCCTTTGACTCGTGTTCAAAATACTGCCTCCTAAGCGAACGCTCACCAACACGAATATTCGCTTTAGTTCGCCATCTGTTTCCTCTATACACGATTCGGCAAAGTAGGAATTCGCCAACATTCGTCTACATTTGTCGAGCCGTGTGGCTGGGACTGAAGAGGAACTGGTTAATTCACTGAAAACTCTGCATTTGATGCTTTAGAACTTTACATCGATTTCATTCACGAAAACTAGTACCTTTCGGAATTTCATATGCCTTTAACGGCGAATGGAAAACCCGAATAACCAGAATAGTTAGTCCTGTCTGTAAAATCTAAACCGTAGCGATTCTGTGAATTTCTAATCATAATGCGAAGTTGGAAAGAATAACATAGCCTAGATATAAGCAAAGTTAATATCATAAAATTAGCTCATACATTATTAATCAAACAACTTAAATCATGAATTAATTCTGCTAACATAAGTTAAACAATAGTACATTCGTGCTTAATAGAGTAATGTTATTAAAACAGTCAATGAATTTACGTAGCTTTGATTAAATATGCATATGCAGCATAATGCACTTAATACCCACATATTTATTCTACTGAACAAAAGCCAAATCCACACTGCTGTTTAGATATAACACATGCTGATGAATATTCGTTTGCTGTGCTTTTTTACTTTTTTCCAATTTTATTCTGTTTTAAAAAATAATCTCAGAAGCCATTTACGTGCAATGTTGCATTTTAGATTTTCTTTCCGCAGTCCGTAGGTCAACAGGTACGCATTTTATATTTGAAAAACAGCGAAAGTGAATGAAGAGTGCTTGCAACCATTTCCAATATTATTTATCACATAGAAAGAAAATATGATTCAAAAGAAACATAACTTCTGTTCACTTGAAAGTTGCTAATAAGGTACAACATCCATTAACCAGCCTGTAAGTAACGAAGCTTTCATTCTAACCGAGAATAAACTCGATCGTTTAGTAGTACATTATTCCTTACATCCTTTCACAAAGATTTACCGTACTGATCCAGCAACACTTTAACTTTGAATGCTGATGAGTGAAGAAAATTAACTAGGATTAAATTATCGCACTCTTGGTTACATCAATTTATTTTAACTTCAGAGTTCCCACTTGTAAAATCGTCAGCGCATTCGTTCCGAATGCTGAACTACGTAAACTGCATAATTTTCCCCTTTAAAAGTGCACGTTCGTATGCATCGTTTGCTGCAACGTGAAACACGTGCATTTCGTGTTTTTCAAAGCGATCTAATTTATAACTTTTTCATTCCGAACTGTTTGCGAACGTCTCAACAGAAATTGCTTTCCGCATGCAAATATCTTCGAAGTGAAAAAGAATTTAACTAAAACCGCATTTGAAGCCCTACATCTGATGAATTTCAAGAAATGCAAATTCTCATTCCTTTTACTAATTTGTATTGTGCTTGTTGAACGGTAGACAAAAATAAAAATAATTGAGCTTTCTGATCTGTTATTACAATGTGATTGTTTTCATTTTTACTCATGTCCTCTTTGCTATATTTCTTATATTTTTTTAGTAAATAGATACGACTGTCAGCAGTAATATCCTTTGAGTTCTTTACAATTACATATGTTGGTTGGAAAAGTAGAAATGCGGATGTATACATGAAACGTTTCTAGGAATTAGGTATCTTTGTGAATATACCACGTACTGTTCAACAAAATAAATAGAACATGGTGAAAGAGATCCAAGTAGGGAATATATCAGAAATCAGTGCATCTGGGTTGATAAAATAGGAAAATTACCGCTGTAGGATAAGCGTGATGTCATTTATACACAATCTAACTTATATGTTCCTACATTGAAAAAAATCTGTCTTCTGTTACCACCGAGTACGTCAGCCCCCTAGTAACGATATAAAGAAGGACTCTAGATTTCTGAATTTGAAGATAGTTGAGAAGCATATAACACCTTCGAATACAGAGAAGATATTTCCCTATAACATAAATGTATTCAATGATTTCCCATTTGGTTTATCGACTAGTGTTTTAAGCTTTATAAGAAGACTAAATCAAACTTTGGGAATTAATACAGTGCAATTCACACATTTGATCGTTTACTAGAAGCTAGTATTGACATCAAATTGAGAAATCAAGGTTTGCTTGTAGTGGAATTGAGATCTTGGGCCATGTAATTAAACCCAAATGGAGTAAGCATAGACCAAAACGAACTAAACCTTGGAAAAATCTGGAAAATTTAACTGAATCATTAGTGTTTTTATTAACCTCTTCAGGAACAAATTATAAAAAGCCTATACCAATGAAAACAAAATACTTTTATGGACTAAGCATTTTTTGTATTATTTATAAAAATGGTAACTTAATGTGCACATTTGTGGACAGTCAGCAGGTATATCAACTGCTATGAAACTTTGCCATGCATTCGAGACATACCGACTTTTTACATTTACAGCATCTCTATCTCGTCCTCTCCTTACAAGTTGCTTCATGGCAGCGGGATGGATTTTTATAGGTTTTTTTTCTCGATAAGCTCTTGTCCATCTAATTTTTTGCTAAACTTCTTTTCTTTTTGGCATCTCGTCGTCCCCTTTGGAAGGCCTTCCCCTTTTTTTCTCGTCCTGTTCCAACCGCATAGAAGTTGCTGCAAATGATTCTTTGAATTAAACCAGTGAAATATTTAATTTTTAGATCGTTCGAATAGTGTTTACAACTGTCATTCATGAAATAAAAAACTTTTTACTTTTCAGCGCGTGAGAATAATGCGCAATCATGCAGTCGGTAAAATCTACGATATCCATGAACTGATTGTATTGAGTAACAGCATTGGGCCTTGAAATTTCTATATCCTCTTCAATCTTCTCACTTTATCTTAGGGTTGCATTTTATAGAATGTAGAAATCATATGAACAAAGTTATTGGCTACACACCTCAATTCAGTAACATTTTCTGACGATATACTGACAGGACATGCTCCTCTTCCCTCTTTCAATAATTCCGTTCCATCCTTGAGTTCTTTGTTTGCTGCTCGAAATGAGTTGCCTCGAATTGTGTCTACAACAAATATCTTTTTTTTCTCCAAATCTATGAGCAACTTTAGCGATATAAATAGATTATGTAAAAACAGTTTGCGATTTTCTCCTACTACATCGCAGCTCAGTCAAACTAGCAAATTACCAATTGGGTCTAAATCGGATGCGACTTGGTTGTTTAATAATTGATATGTTTTGGAATTTTGAACATATCCAAGCATTCCTGCAAGCAAGTAGCGAGGCAACGCCTTTTAGGATAAAAAGTACAGAAAATTCAACCAGGGGCTGTCTACCACCATTCCGGACGGCAAGGGTTGGGTCGCGGACGCCCCTCCTGCGTATCGGAGAAGTGTAGGGCCGGCTGCCACACTTCAGAGCCTTCAGTTTGCCTTGGCGGGGACAGACCGTGACTAAACCCAATCCTAACAAGTACTGAGCTTAGAGATTCTCAGACCTGTTACTCCTTCAGGAAATTCCTCTTCTAGCGTTGCCGCGTTGATAAAACCTTACTTTCCAAATTTCTTCATCCTTACCTTCCCAATCCTCCAGCAACGCGAACTGTGGGGGGGGGTTGTGGCTCTAAGAAAAGCCGTTTAACCGACACCCACCCTTTTTCCCTTCAGAAATGCTCAACCGTTCACACAACCTCCATAACAACATTACTCGAACCTCGTCCTCCACCACCAAATTCGACCTTCAACTTCAACCAACTACATCGCCTTGATAGCCTTCAATATATCCAAACTCCAACATCAGCATAGTTTCCGAGAACCGCCGCGACGCCAACTCCGTAACTCAACTAAAAATTCTTTACGGCCACTCAAGCAAATTCCATAAGTACAATTTTGCCCGAAAGTTTGTTCTAATTACAGATCATCAGCCATTACAATTTATTTTTGCGAGAAACAAGCGTATACCCGTTTCAGCAGCTGCACGTATAATACCTTCGGCTATTACCCTATCAGGGTATAATTATGATATTAATAACGTTTCTTTGTATAATGGAGATATCGTTAGTGCCTTAAAAAACATAAAGTACTTATAAAAGTAGTAAATATGACAATTTCAGGGTGGCTTGATGCTATTCATGATCAACAAATTAAACCTTATTTTAAAAGGAGACATGAATTAACAGTTGAACAAAATTGTCTCCTGTTAATAAAGTAGTTGTTCCTGAAGCATTACGCAGCAGAATTCTACAACTCTTTCATGAACAACAACAAGGTATAGAACGTACAAAAATATTGTTAAGACTTAATTATTGGTGACCAGGTTTAAATGATGAAGCGGATCCAGAAAGGGGCTAAGGGGCTCAACCCTCCTCCCCAAAAAGCATCTGGGTCCACCCCTGACAAATCTCAAATTAAACTCTATACGAGGGTGGTCTGAAAAGTTTCCGACAAAGATACAAGACATTTTTTCTGAAATTTTTTTTTATTTTTCAACATAGTCTCCTTGTAACTCTACACACTTCTCCCAGCGATGCTCCCATCTCTGTAACCCGTCCAAATAGTACTCGGCATTTTTCTCTGCCTCTTCATTTGACGAAAATCTTTGTTCTCCGAGCGCAGTTTTTAGATGAGGGAACAAAAAGAAGTCGCTTGGGGCTAGATCTGGTAAGTAAGGTGGATGGCCAAGCAGTTCAAACCGTAATTCGTGGATTTTCGCCCTGGCAACCGCTGAGGTGTGAGACGGTGCGTTGTCTTGGTGAAACAGGATTTTATTTTTCTGCAAATTTGGCCGTTTTTTCGCAAGTTCTGCCTTCAGCTTGTCAAGTAATGATGCATAGTATGCTCCTGTAATGGTTTTTCCTTTTTGAAGATAATCGATTAAAATAGCTCCATGACTATCCCAAAAAACAGTCACCATCACTTTCCCAGCCGAAAAAACAGTTTTTGCTTTTTCTGGAGCCGGTTCTCCCTTTGCAGTCCACTGTTTGGACTGTATTTTTGTTTCGGGCGTATAATGGTGTATCCAAGTTTCATCTACAGTAATTAATCGGCGCCAAAACTCGGATTTATTTCGTCTAAACTGCGCCAAAAGAGCGTTGGAAATATTCATTCGAACACGTTTTTGGTCTAACGTGGGCAAACGCGGCACCCAACGCGCGGACAGCTTTCTCATGCCTAAATGTTGATTTAATATGTGACAAACACGTTCTTTTGACATGTTCATAACCTCTGCTATCTCTCTCACTTTAATTCGGCGGTCGTCTAGCACAATTTGGTGAACTTTGGCGATGTTTTCGTCGGTAGTTGCAGTTTTTGGACGTCCCGAACGTTCATCGTCTCCCAAGCTCTTACGGCCACGTTTAAATTCTGCAGCCCAAAATTTCACTGTGGTAAATGATGGTGCAGGGTCCTCATACACAGAATCCAACTCATCTTTTACTTGCGAAGGCGTATTGCCTTTCAAAAACAAATATTTAATGACAGCTCGATACTCGATTTTGTCTATTTTCACAAAAAAACTCACATCAACTCATTGTGCTCCCAATGGAAGTTCAGATTTTGGTTAAGAAAGATTTGCACCGCCGTATGGAATGAATTAATAAAGGTGTCCCCCAGAACTGCATAAACACCAGATTTTAAAACCAAAACGTATGGGTTTGACTTTCATAAACATCTTGGCAGAATGTCTGCCAAAGTACGGAACCATTTGTTCATCTAGTTATGGAGAGGTTGTGTGAAAATATTCCAAACTGGAGATACATTTCGTTTATTTTCTCAAATATTGGACGTAACTTTGAAATGCGATAATATGGCGACAGACAGTGACGACAAGTGTGAAAAGGTGGCATATAAAACCTGCAAAACATGTAATCGTGGGGCCTCTGGGGGTTCAAAATGTGTATCATGTACAAAATGTGGCTCTTTATTTCATGGTAGTTGTGCCAAAGACAAGGAAAAACTTACCATAAGTAGTAATAATACTGCTGTTTGTTGTGGTAGTTCGAATATGGATACCGATGAGATACCTGATAACAATCACGGTGAGGTTTTAACTGTTGATTCTCTTCTTAAAGATTTAGTAGCTCAATTAAAAAGTGAAAATCTACTATTACTACTATGACTGGAAGCAGAAAATTTAGCATTAAAATCGGCCGCTTACAATAAACATTCAACAGAATTACACTCTACAGCTGGATATTCGATAACTAATCTTTAAAATAGTGCAGTTTCTAATAAAGTAAACTTCAACAATAACAATCTTGAAAATAAAATCGTAAATAGTAAACATACTATACACAGCGTCCCTTCGTACAGTGAAATTGCTGCACAATCATCTATGAAGCCAAGTTCATCCAAAAGCTTGTCAGATCTGGAAAATGTCCAACGTGATGTAATGCAAAAAATTATTAACTTACGCTCTCCTAACAATAGTAATAATTCTAGATCAATCAGTAGCAATAACAACTTTTTAAAGAAAAATAAATCAAAAGCCATCGTAGGAGGCAATTCTAACAGTGGCAGTAATACGGGTGTAAAAGGTATTCCCAAGTATACATGGCTACATATTGGCCGTGTAGTCAAAATTCCGATGGGAATTACGTGAGTGCAGATGAAATACTCGCCTATTTAAAAGAAGCTGGTTTAAATGCTAAATGTTTTATGATTGGAACTAAGGGTAACTTTTCTAATTATAAACTAGGTATTAGTGAAGAATTGTCCAATAAACTATTGACGCCCATACATTGGCCTCAAAATGTTACTATTAGGCGTTTTGCATTTTGCGAATCCAATCAAAATAAAAATTCAAAAACCACTACAAATACGGAACATTCAGAATGACTAGAAATGGGATTCGAGCGTTGCTGTAATGTAGATAGTAATAATGTTATCAACAATCAAAATAATCAACATTTCTCATTTACTTGCTATTACCAAAACGTCCGTGGACTTAGGACAAAGATTAGTGAGCAAGAAAAGAAAATATTTACTTACTTCTTAATATGAACAAATACTACTATTACGGTAATAATTATAAGATTGGTTATTACTGTAGTAGTCACAGGCAAAAACACTGTATAAAGTGTGACTGACGATACTTTTTTTTTCTAAAATATCCAGAAAAGAATGAAAACGGTATTTATATTTTTTCTCAAAAATGTTTTTGGCTTTTACATAAATAAAAAAATGTATTCGAAGACTCTATACCCGGTGCTGAATCGGTGGACGCAACATAGGAAATCCCATGCTAATTTTGAAATGTTTACATAGATATTGGCTCCCCTAATTATTTTAGCACAAGACTTTATTTGGGTTTTTTGAAGGGTATTGCAAGATGATATACACTGAGCAATTTCAGCATTTTATGATAACTCAATTAGAAGATATTTAAAGAAATGTGCGTGTATGTGCATAGTACAGCAGCAACGTCGAATATCAATAACTTTTATTGCTATTAAATTATAAGCGAGGTCATCGGCAAACGTACCACTTGAAAACTTTGAAAAACATTGAAACAAAAAATCCATTTATTGAAGCATAAATGTTTTTCTGCTAGATTTGTAATCTACAGACCTTTTTCTGTAATGTGTAATTTTGATGAAGCAATATCATTAATAGACATGAACAAAAAAAAAATTAAATTTAAGTTTCGTTTTCGATACTTTGGTAATCATGTATAATTAGTATTGTTTAAAATCATTGTACAAATATGGCATAACAAGAAAGAGACATATTAAAGAGAAAAAAGAAAACATTTTTAAACAATACTAATCAAACATGACAATACATACTTATGTCACAGTATATAAATTCATTTATTGAATAAAATGCTTGACTGATTAACAAATCTTTTATGATATGAAATTTGTTTTAAATTTTAAATTTCTTTAAACATCGAACATAAATTTAAAAGGAGTACAACAATTTTATATTAGATAAAATTCCCACCAAATTGTTAAAGACTTAGTGCCGTCTTACGGGCAATAGCCATATTTCTAGCAGATCGAAAATGACGTCATAGTTTTTGTTGTCAATATTTTCAAAGAAAATTCTATATAAAAATTTTATTACAACAATAAGAATCCTGATATTTTGGATTTGTGTTCTGTGTCATGCAGTATAAATATTTCGAATTAGGAGCAATAATTTTTTTAAAATTGTTGTACTTTCTGTGCCTATAATTTTGGAATTATGTTATATTGCTTGCTCAAACTTTCTCAAAGCCTAAGTTGAAGATTATTCACATTACGCTAACTGTAACTTTAAATTTTAAGTTTTTGAAGAATTATATGGCATTAAAGATAGCAATGGTTTTCTATGGTATATTTTATCGACCACATAGTATGATCGTCTTTAGTATAGGAATCAGCCGCTCTCTATTTGATTTAATCATTTTCAGTTTCTCAGTTTCGACTAAAATATTGACAACCTTTTCAGGGTTTTCATATGATCTTTTGAAATGTGTACTTTTTAACACCGCCATTTTGTGGTAATCGGTAGCGGAATGGTTTCTGAAGATTTCTAAAGCTTTTTTATATTTGCAAAGTGGACGAGTGACTAAAGATCCTAGAGCCACAGAATGCTTGCCTCCACTATCTGGACCAGAAGATAGTACGCAAGGCAAACAATATGCACCGTTCTGTTGTTGGCCAAGAGTGTTCCTTTAGCCAATCAGATCGGAACTTTCTTTTTTGTTCACCCTCCGTCTGCTCTGGATATTCATAATTACGAGGTGGTTCTAAAGACAAACCCGACCAATCGACTTTGAGTCGACAATAATAAGTCGCTGACATTGTTTCCAGGTAATATTGATTCAGTTTTGCGCCATTCGCCCTCTTCTTTTTTCTTTTCAGTAAAAAAAAACAAACGAAGATCTCCTTGTTTACGTATCGATGCCACTGAGATGATGGTGCATTGAGTGATGAAATCGGCCAAGGAAAATCTCTAGCACTTTTGAAATTTTGCATTGACTCAGGTGATTCATCTCTCCAAAAACATTGAGAGACAGCGCCAAAAAATGCTACATATCTAAGCAAAACAACTCAGAATCAGTTGATTGATTGTTGCCATTCTGTCATTATGAAAAAGATACTCGACAAAGTCAAAGAAACAAAATATTAAGCTGTCTTTGGCTACGAAACAACCGATGCCAGTGGTACAGAACAACTCAGTGTATGTATCAGGTATTTGGATATACAAAAAAGCAAAATACACGAAGAGTTCATATGCTTTCTATCTGCAACTGACTTGACTGGTGCTGCATTAAGCCATCAAATCGTTCAAGAATTAAATCGAGTCGGCATACAAGTTGAAACTTTAAGAGGTCAAGATTATGACGGAGGTGCCAACATGTCTGGAAATTTTAGTAGCATACAATTCCTAGTAAAGCAGCTCCAACCGCTAGAGACTTACATACTTGTGTCAGATAACGGCCCTCCCTTTAATTCCGCTGAATGTCGTGCATTCTGTCAATCGAATGGCATTAAACCTATCAAAACCCCACCGTACCATGCTATGGCAAAAAGAGCAGTACAGACTGTAAAAAAGAATCTAGATAGGACGGCTTTATTTAATCAAAAAGGAGAAGAAATAACCGAGAATTTAATTCTTGACAAGTTAACAAGCTTTTTGTTTACTTATAGAAATCCTCCATCAACAGTTACAGGACTGTTCCCTGCTGTAACTATATTAAAAAGTAGACCCAGGACAGGATTTGACCTTCTGAAACCAGATATCTACCAAACCTGTAAATCTACTGGGCTAAGCACAAACAGTTCAAAATTGTATAATGTAAATGAATTAGTATATGTGGAAATGCTCAGACCAGACTGTGGAATAAAGGAAAAATTGTAAAAGTTTGCAGTCATTCCACATACTATTTCTGATAGAAAATGAAGTAAAATTTGTACATGCAGCATATCGTGGGTACAGTGACAGTGTCAATGTAACACGTATAAATATGCCAACTAAAGAGCGAGCAAACCTCCGTTAGATCTTTAATATTTTCTAAATAAACA
>VTPC01085529.1:0-10869 GCA_011009095.1 Ignelater luminosus | reverse complement strand
TCCTGGTTCTTTAAGTTTGGCGGGTCATTCCTGCTACTATTAATTTTCTCTAGGTTGGCTTGCGCCTCAGTGAGATTTTTAAGGTAAACAGCTTCGAAAAATTAGAGGAGTTCCTGCTTGCTTTTTTTGTTGAATTGTTCGTAAATGGTCAGGTCGAGGTCTAAGGTGAGAAGTCGGGCCATAAAGTAAGCGAGACGGGGAGAACCATGTTGACGAATGGATAGATTGGTTGTAGATAAGTGTAGCAGTTATCATTAGATTCTCAGGGATCTCTCTGGGATTTCCTTTTAGTTCTTTGAAGTAAAGTTCGTAAGTCAAGTTAGGCTTGATTATGTCATGAAACGTTTTTGTCAGGTCTTCTCGTGGAAAATTTTGTCTTACTTAAACGGTGTGTGTATTTTTATTACAGGGTTTCTTGAAAATGCAGCGGTATGTTCACCGGTGTCAAGAATGATTTGATTTGGGAAATGGTTTACAGGGTGGGAATGATTTTGCCGTCGTCACCGTCTTCTGAATAAACGGTCTCTATACGTTCGTCGGCTGGCTTGTCTGGCACCTCCCCTGATTGAAGGTCTACTTGGGTGGTATTAATGCGGGTGCTAGAGGTTATTCCTCCCACGTCTTCGTCAGAGATGTAGGGGATTTCATGGCAGTTCGCGATCATGGATTGGTTGTCGTCCTCGTGGTAATTAATTTCGATGCGGGGTAGGGCATCGGTAATCATGTTTTCTTTGCCATTTTTGTAAACTATTGTGAAGTCGAATTCGTCAAGTTTAAGTTTCCAGCGGACAAGGCGAAAGTTGGGCTCTTTGATTTTGTAGAGCCATATCAGGGAATTATGGTCTGTCTCGATTATGAATGTTTGTTGGAAGAGATATGGTCTGAAGTGTTTGGTGGAATCGAGAATTGCGATAAATTCCGTCTCGCGTTCAGCAGAATTGAACGCTCGAGAATAGTATGCTATAGGGCGGTTGACTGTGAGAGAACTTCGTCCATGGCGATGTTTGATGCATCTCTAGAAAGGATTTGATCTCTTTTGTGGTCTTCGGTATTGGGTAGTTTTGGACGTCGAGTATTTTTGAGAGGTTTGGTTTGATTCCTTCGGGTGTAACGACATGGCCCGGGAACCATATCTCTTTTCTTAGAAATCCCGACTTGTCTAACTAAATTTTGAAGTTAAAAGCACGCATTTTTTGAGATATTAGTTTTAAATGACTTAGGTGTTGGTGTAAGGACTACAGTATTATCGTCCATGTAGACGAAGCAGAACTTGTGTAAGTATTCTTTCAGGACGCTCTCCATGACGCGCTGAAAGATACTCTGGGCGTTCTCGAGGCCAACCACTACCATTAATTATGGTTCTCATAATTTTATTATTAGGATCAATATTCGTGCTATCGTTTTCTTGGTTTGCTATAATTACATCAAAAACTCCCGTAAGTAGCGAAAATGATTGCAAAGTGTTTCTAAAATGCTCATCATCAGTACATCATTAATAGCAGAAGGTAAATTTGAGTCTAGCTTATTTCTTTGATATTCTATTATAACAGCAAGTGCTTGTTTAATTACATCCAACAAACCAAATGACAAGAATTTTGAGACGGCCTTAATAACAATCCGAATAGTAGAACGAGTTAAACTTAAATTGTCATAAAGTTCAGAAACAATTCTTGTGATACTTTTTTCAGGCAATGTCGCCTTAAATTGTACAATTTTTTCTTTAACTGATTTTAAGATATCAAAGAAACTGCGTATATATCATGATAAGTATTACCTTTAGGTTGATTGTGCCATTCTTTAATTTATTTTTTCTTTTCCATAGGAAGCATATTATCCCCGCTTTAATTGTAACTTCTGTTGTGATTCCACTTTCTTGGGCTACAATCTCTAATTCTGTTTGGATTTAATAGCAGTGCCCATTTTTACTTTATAATTCATATTTAACTTACACTTTTACTTTGCATGTTTCGTTTGCTATTTACTAGCAGGATTCATAACGAATTTACACTTTATGTATTATTTTTTGCTCTGGTTTGCAGGATCGCTGTGTGCTAAGTTAAGAAAAAAAATTCAACACTTAAAACGGCTTTTAATTATTATAGTTATTATTATTGATTATTAATTTGAATATGATTATTCTAATGGTTACTTCCTTCACTTTTCTTAAATCTATTTCAACATAATCTTTCTATAATCTCAAGTTGCTTAATTAGTAAAACAAAAAAATAGTTTTTAATTTGACATACACTGCTGTCAATTCCTGACAAATCTGCTGTAGCCCTTTTCAAAAGAAAATGAAGCAAAGGGTAGATACTAGTGTTCTGTCTTTCTTTTCTATACTTTCATAGTTCAACATCTTTCTTTTTGCTGACGACTCAAGTTCGACGAACTGATCGGGTGTTGGGTAAGGAAAGGTAATTTGGTGATAATAATTGAAAAACGTCATTTTGCAAGTTGTAAAGGTGTTGAAAATAAAACTAGGTTATGAGTACATCTTCATAGGTGTTTTAGACATGCCTTTTCAGACTTTTTTTAAACTTCTGTGTTTGAGTTTCAATATAAGTAAGTAATGCCGAGCGTGACATGCAATGGTGAAGGCGCTATCCTTCAAACCTGAGGTTGATGTATGTGACAAGATTTCTCCTGAACCAGATAGGGAGCTCGCCCCCCTCTTATCCCCTTAGCACAGCCTCCAGCAGCCGGTTCACTGGTGGATTGCCCCCCAACAAAACCGGGTGAACTCTGTTGAGGCGAACTATCATGGAACGAGGCATTCATGCTCTAAAAGTAAATAGAGTCTTTAGTGGCCTAAGTGGATTCCATGAGAGGATTAAGATGTAAGTTCTAACTTTCGTCGCGGTGACAATTTGAGCATATTTGATGTCGTGTATCTCCTAGCCGACTAGCTGCAACGAGTCAGTTGTAACAGTGGAAGACACTACAAGGGATAAGGATTGTTTTGGTTGAATAATATTCTGCGCCAACCCGCGCTCAAAGTGTCCAGGCTAGTCCAAACTTGACCCTTCCGATTAACAAAAATTCCATTTTCTCTGAAATTATCCGGTGGAATTCAATGAAAATCGGTATGTAACTTCATCAGGTATTGAGATAAATGCTTAGATAATAAAACTATTGAAATCACCGGAGAAAAACCGAAAACATCGAAATTTGGTTTTTTCGAGTTTTTCGGTCCCACGGGCATTATTGAAAGCTGTTTACATCTGCATCTGTTGAAACTTACCTTAGAATCACTCATTCCATCATCCAAGATCAAAAAATATTCATGACCGAAATTGTACCCATATTGGACATAGGTAAACAGTCTCTTTTTATCAAATCATTCCAACGAACACCCTTGAAAATTATTGTTGGTGGTATCCAGGACCCTTCAGCACAGATGTATCCGATGATTATTTAAGTTTCTCTTCTTTCAGCGTATGTGCGACGATAAATGTGTTTTTCCCCATTGAAGTTACAACTCTGGACCCTTTGACAACATACTGGAGCCCTGTTTCGTCAACATTCCATACATGATTCTTCAACTGTTGTTCATCAATATTTAGATTATCGTAAAGTTTCTTTAGCACATAATAAAATCCAGCAATCAAAGTAACACTTGCAGAACTAGCTCGGTAGGCCGATAATTCTCAGGAACTCTTAATGTTAAGTTATATCGTGAACGGAAATGAGTCCACTACAGCCGCCGCTGCAACTTAAACGCTACAGTCCGCACTTGGGCGACGGTTAAACCGAAGCCTAACTCTTGCATGTTTATAATATAGTGGTACAGCTTCTGTTCTAATTCAGGAGAAATTATCTGGGTGCCAGGTGGTTTCTATGCGTTGGGTTTGCACTCCTGTTACTGGGTCTAAAAAAAATGAGCCAAATTGAAGAGGTTTAACTTACCTACAAAACGCTTGCTGTGGTTAACCTGCCTGTGAATATATACCATTTCACTCAAGCCGATATAACCACGCCCCTTGTTTGTGTGAATGTCGCTGCCGAGGGCAACGTATTCTTGTATACTGAGCAGCAATGTCTCTTACGTCCGATCTTCGTCAACAAACATTTTTCGTCGTTGTTGCCATTCGCAATCATTCCTAGCACCCAGTGGCCTTCAATGATCTTTCCTCTTTCGTACTTGCGTTTGCCAAACTTAGATTGGCCAATCCGTACGACCACGCGTTCTCCGCCAATCTCATCATTGTGCTGCTGGTTTTGCGAAAAGTAGTCAACCACCATTTCACGAATGTATTTTTTTTCTGTAGATAAGCTAATTAATTATATATATCAGCGCTACAGGCCTTGTAGGCCCTTGGCTTCGAGGTGCTGGACACATCGAGCTGCAGAGGAATATGTACTGCCGACAAGCCATTTAATTACTTTACTAAAATATGCATTTTTCCTAACCAAGCTGTTAGTGTCCACTGACTGAAGGTTGACGAGCGAGCGTTCTACCAGTCGGCTGCTTTATGGCGGATGTCGCTGTGGTTCCAGTCACGCGCGAATTCGTACATTATGTATGCCACATTGTCCGCCTGGAGATGAAAGTCTTCAAACCAAGTTTTCGCGGTGACCGACCATTCGCATTTCCGATTAAGTTTACGGTGGCTTTTACAAGGAAAGCGCCCAAAGCGATGGTAGTGTTTCTTGACGAATAGCACGTTTGGGTGCTTTGAGTAGATCCGTTACGAAGGAACCAGCCCTTCTTCTTCGGCCCAGGTCATGGCTTTGGACTCGTTTTTAGGAAGTCGTCGAAGATTCCAGATCGGTATTTGATTCATTTTCTACAAAAAAGAGAACAATTTAGAACATTGATTGAATTAAATAGTTAGAAAAGATAAATGTCAAAAAAATATCACTGAACATCTAGCGCACAAGTTTTGTATTTTTTTAAAAGACGATAACCTCGATTCTAAGAGACGCTAGAGTTCGGAGACGTCATCTATGTTCATCACTTATTTTTGTCCTAATTGAACTATAAGGAGAGGTTGGAGGACGGCCAGCTCCTTTCGGTAATGTTCCATATCTTTGCAGAATTGTAGACGCAATTTCTTTTTTAAAATCTAGGTGTTTGGCAACCAGATTCTCTTATGAGAATCCAAGAGTTATGAACTGCAACATCTAAAATCCAGGTAAATATTGGCGACCACCATTTCTTACCTCTAATAGACACTAGTACGAAATATTCTGGTCCATCCCATCCATACCTCTCATAAATTTATTGTATTGTATAATACATTATTGACGCCTGTTTACCTGTGTTTTTTGGGTTATGGGCTCAGTTCCATAAAGAGTTGATGCAGCGGTAACTACATCATTGTCTAACCACTTGAGAATCAAAATATTTTGTTCCTGTGCCTGTGGAAAATCATACTCTCCACGATTTTTCTTTTTCATATTATTGGAAGCAGTTAATGAGCAGTTGCGAGAAATTTCATTCTTCCTAAGTGTGCCCGTTCCATGGTATCCCCTGGTATGTAATTTATCTAATAAATTGAGGCTTGTAAATAAATTGTCAAATTACAGTTTTAGTGGTAATTGTCTGGCCAAATCTGGTCAAGAATCCAAGCATTTCCATCAATGGAACCGCACATTTGCCGTATTGTTCTTTATAATTGCTACTTTCTTTTTGATTTTTTCCCATGCTTTAAAGCCAAATCTAATGGGTTTTTTCCTTATATATTGCTTACAGTCATGCTTTCCGAAATATTCAATCATTAATTTATCAAAAGAAATATGTTGTGGCTGATAAAACTCCAAACATTTTTGTTGAATTTTAGATATTAGTGGTCTGAGTTTCCACATTTTATCAGTTATCTGCACAATGTAAAAATCGAGAGATTGTAACAAATTTATTCTGTCGTATGGCATTATAAACCAGTTCGTTGCTTAAATCACTTTTAGAATCCCAGTAGTCTCTTTTTGTGGGTACATTATTGTATCCAGATATGGCACACTACCCGAAACCCTACTGATAAAACAGAGTTCAACAGAATTTAACAGAATAAGCAATCAAGTCAGAGAAATGATTAATACATACAAACAAAATTGCCTCGACGAGTACTTAAATAACCTCAGACCGGAAGTGGACAAGGAATACTCATTGTGGAAAGCGACAAGAAGATACAAAAGGCCCGTTACTCGTGTCCCTCCCATAAGAGACACTCAAGGTAACTGGCTACGAAAAAACGGTGAAAAAGCTGAATTGTTTGCGCAACATCTAGCAAATACATTCCAACCACACGAAATACAGTCTGATATCCAAACTATACCAACTTATCAACCAGAAATAGCATTCAAATTGTTCACACCAATAGAAATAGCAAAAGAAATAGATCAAAATCTCAATCCAAAAAAGGCACCAGGGATCGACGAAATATCACCTGGAGTGTTCAAAGAACTGCCAAGGAGGGCCATTATCATGCTTACATATCTCTTCAATGCCTGCTTACGCTTGGAATACGTTCCTGAGTGCTTCAAGATGGCACAGATAATCATGTTAAAAAAACCAGATAAGCCAGACGAGGAAGTTGGATCGTATAGACCGATTTCACTTCTTCCAACAATCTCAAAACTATTCGAGAAACTATTTTTAAAGCGGCTTAAGCCTTTAATAAACATCCCGGACTTCCAGTTCGGATTCCGAAATAAACACTCAGCTATCGATCAAGTACATCGAGTCATCAAAGTCATTGAACGAGCTTTTAAAGAAGGGAAATATTGCTCTGCAGTATTCCTTGATGTGTCGCAGGCGTTTGACAGAGTGTGGCACAAAGGTTTAATCCTCAAGATGAGTAAAATGCTACCCAAACATTACTGCAGATTGCTAGAATCATACTTAGCTAATCGGCAATTTCGAGTGATGCACGAGGATGCCAAGTCAAAATTTTATCCAATAAAAGCAGGCGTACCGCAGGGAAGTGTGTTGGGACCCCTTTTGTACCTGCTATATACTGCTGATATTCCAACATCAGATGAGACATTCACCAGAACCTTTGCAGATGATACTGTAATCATGGCGGTAAATGAATCACAATCAATAGCAGTCAAGAAAACTCAACGCACACTGAACAAAATCAACAGATGGACAAAAGACTGGAAAATCAAGCTTAACGAGCTGAAATCAGTCCACGTCACATATACGCTGCGGCGAAGAAATTGCAGTCTAAGAACATATCTCAACGAGGTACCAATCCCTCAAGCAGAATCAGCAAAATATCTTGGGCTTCGTTTAGATTCAAGATTAAACTGGAAACACCATCTAAGAAAAAAAGCTGAACAAATTCGCATTAAACAACGACAAATGTATTGGCTGGTTGGACATTATTCTAAAATGAATCTTCATTGTAAAAGAACTATTTATCTATCTATATTCAAACCAGTATGGATGTATGGGATACAGCTTTGGGGTTGTGCACATAAATCTAATCGAGAGATAATACAAAAATGTCAAAACAAATTCCTGAGGATGATCACGAACGCGTATCGATACGTAACCAATAACGAAATACATAACGACCTCAATATACCCACGATAGAGGAAGTCATCAAGGAACGAGCCAATAAACATGAGATTAGACTTCTCAATCATCCAAACGTGGAAGCAATTCAATTATTGGACACAACCAATGAAAGAAGAAGACTGAAGCGAACAAAACCGCATGAATTATGTAGATAAAAGACGTAAAGAGTACTATTGGCAACTAAGCACTGGTTTAGTATTTCCACACAAGTCTTGTTTAATATAAACACAATTCATCTGTACTAATAAATTATTATATTAAGATTGTAGTAGTCATACCTGAATGAAGGTGTTTAAAAAAAAAAGATAAAATGAGGATTCAAAATCTTCTTTTTAAATCAATGGATCGCCACAGTTTATAAAATGTTCATATTTTATTGTTTCTGAAAGGAGAAATTCCACAACATCATCAGAAAAAAAAAACAATTGAAACAGTTCATATGGTGTCTTATCCCTGTATCGACTTACTTCAGGAAACGGAGTTTTTGTTGCAGATATCTTTTTTTATCCATATGAAATCGTTGCGTTTCTTCACTTTTCTTTTCTTCGATATCGTTTGCAAGAGATGTTTCTAAATCTGCCTCTGTTACTGGTTCTGGATTGTGCATTTTCTCAAAAGGTGCGGATACAACAATTTCGACTCCAGCACGAAATTGTCAAGATTTAGTTATAGAGCATTGCTTTACTAACATTAAAAGTTCTGCCCTTCAAATATCGGCTGTTGTTGGAATGCCATTTGTTTCTAGCCATGATCGAATATCATCTTTTCGACTATTTTGTGTGGGTGGTTGTATTCGAACGCTATGATATGATGGTGCATTGTCCAGAACAATTATACTATTTGGAGGGAAGTTTGGAATAAGCTTCTTTTCCAACCATTGCATAAAGTGTATATGATTCACATCGTCATGATATTTTGATTTAAAACTTAGCAAGGCATTCGTAACAAAACCACAAGCATCTCCTGGATGTGCTATAATATACCTCTGACCAGCTCGATCACAGTTGAGCAGCGCACCAGGAGTATTTGGCCAAAAAAATCGGACAAAAATATTTTAGGCATATTTATGCATTAAGATAAATAAAAATGCAAATGTTTCGTTTTCGTCATTACCACTTACCTACCTACAAAACAATTACACAAAAACATCCACAGCATTTACTGCAAAGATCAAAATTATATCAGAATCGTTGTCATCATCTGTCCTGAATATCTTTACATTAGGGTCCTTCTTGCAAGAGGAGATTCATTGTTTCAGGCGAAAATGGTTGGCTTGACTTGTGCGTCTGCCGTTTCCTGGTTAAGCTAAGAAAAGGGTCAGAGATGAGCAACAGCCTATTTAGAACATCCTTGTTGCATAGGGTTCTGGAGAATTTTCTGGCATAATCTTGCCTGTAAGAGCGGAAGTGTTTATTTCTGGCTTCTGCAGCCTCGTCGGACATTTGTCCGATTGGTATAATCGCATGTTTTGTGACTGTTGCCCCATGGACAAGGATCTTATGATCAGCAATCCAACCTGCCATAGTGAGCAAATGCTCTCCGGATTCCATTTTGACAACAAAACTATGTATTTTACTATTGCCTGTTTTAGAACTATTGAAAAATAAAGTAATTTAAAACCTTAAGCTATGTTCGAAAAAAAATCTCAAACGTTAGAGAAATGACAGTTAAACAATACTGAACCCAACTACTAAACAGAATAAATAAACTCAAAATATAAATAAACGAGTTAAAGCAAATAATTAATAACTGGAAAAACAAAGCAATAGGCGTAATAGAAATAAATAATAAAAAACCAGAACTTAAACTCTAAATAAAGAACCTTTAAAAAGACTGGAACTAAACTGCACGAAACCTGTAAACTCAAAATATAATAAGTAAACAAGAATAAAACAAATAATTAAATAATAACTAAAAAAAGCAATATGCGTAATAATAATAAATAATAAAGAACAAAAACTTCAACTTTAAATAAAGAACTTTTAAAAGGACTAGAGCTAAACTAAAGAAAAATTGTAAACTCAGAAAAATATAAATAAAAAAGAGCAACGCAGATAATTTAGTAATAACTAAAAAAACAAAGCAATATACATAATAAAAATGAATAATAAAGAACAAATACTTTAAATAAATAAATAACAATAAACCCAATAAAATATTAAGCAAGGCCAACGTTCTTTAGCGGTCGACTCCTTATATCCTAGTGTAGTGCATCGCTCAATGTCGTATAAACACAGTTGTGAGTTGCTGGATTCATGTCAATCATGGGTAGAAATGTTGTGGATTTATCCGTTCCAACTAGGACACCACGTCTTGAATAACTTGCTGGTGTTCCACAAATATCGACTAGATTGTGTTCAATAGGATTTGAAAGCAGTTCATCAAATATAATTTTGTTCATGCTTGATTTGAGAGACTGAAAAACTCTAATTTCTATTCTGCAGAAATATCAGCAGCTTTAAGCCGGTTTTCCATCGCCCGACTTTCCCCTCTGACAATATATTCGGCTTTTCACCAAGTGGTCCGGATCTGCACGTTATAATTCCCATTCTATGGAAAGTGTTGTGACCATCGGTGGTAGCAATGTTGTGGTCCACATTATCGGCTGTCCACTGACAGAAATGACGTGATGGAACATCAAAATTTGGTGACCCGTCTATTATTCCAGACTGCAAATACTTTTTTACTTCATCATACGATACGCAAAACTCAAGTGTGTGATGCTCATCTACAAGCGAACGAGAAACGAAGTCTTGATGAAGCTGCACACCAACACCAAGGAGGATTGGACTTATAAGTGATCTAGGTCTTGAAGCTTGCACCAAAGCCTGTCCATTGGGAATGTTCTTTAAATCACATGCTTTAGTACTAATGATGATACTCAAAATTGGCTGACCATGAATCATTTCTGGAGTTACATGCCTTTCCTGACGATCGTTTTCAGTCAACAGTAAAGAAGATTTAAATATATAACACCATACTTTTTCTCAACTGCAAGTAGGTGTTTGCACTGCCGCTTGGGCAAGTGCAGAAATCAATTTCGCTATCAACTACGTAGTGCTTTGATGTTAGTTCGCTCTAGACGTTGAATGTTTTTCACCAAGCTGTGTAATTTCTTCAACATTTTTTGACCTCTCGAAAAGTTTGTCATAATCTAGGGCCATTTTCAAGATTTTGAATTAGCAAAATGAAGTAAGCGTTTTTGGGCATGTTTCAAATGTTTTAAGGACAAAATCCACCAAAGGACACATTGAGAGCTCTACACCCCTGAAGGACAATATTTTTAGTCAGTAGTATAGTTCTGTTGTTGTACCTAGTTGCTTTCCAACCATGCTGAAATTTA